>JAJLRN010000056.1:0-58001 GCA_030567015.1 Sungouiella sharkensis | reverse complement strand
AGATGGGAACTGAGATGTAGTAGTAGACAATGAACCGGATTTGTCGGTTGTCACAATTACTACTCCAGAATCAGTCTCCGTGGCTCCATTAGAATTGGTGGTAGTCCATGAAGTTGTGTGCGTAGTTAATCCACTAATAGTGGTAGATGGGAACTGAGATGTAGTAGTAGACAATGAACCGGATTTGTCGGTTGTCACAATTACTACTCCAGAATCAGTCTCCGTAGAACCGTTGTAGTTAGTAGTAGTCCATGAAGTTGTGTACGTAGTTAATCCACTAATAGTAGTAGATGGGAACTGAGATGTAGTAGTAGACAATGAACCGGATTTGTCGGTTGTCACAATTACTACTCCAGAATCAGTCTCCGTGGCTCCATTAGAATTGGTGGTAGTCCACGAGGTTGTGTATGAAGTCAATCCAGTATTGAATTGAGAAGTAGTAGTTGTCAATGAACCAGATTTGTCAGTCGTAATGATCACTACTCCAGAGTCTGTCTCCGTAACACCATTAGAATTGGTGGTAGTCCATGAGGTTGTATATGAAGTCAATCCAGTATTGAATTGAGAAGTAGTAGTTGTCAATGAACCAGATTTGTCAGTCGTAATGATCACTACTCCAGAATCAGTCTCCGTAGAACCGTTGGAATTAGTGGTAGTCCATGAAGTTGTGTACGTAGTCAATCCACTAACCGTAGTAGATGGGAACTCAGAAGTAGTAGTTGACAATGAACCAGATTTATCAGTTGTCACAATGACAACTCCAGAGTCAGTCTTCGTGACACCATTCGAGTTAGTGGTAGTCCAGGTGGTGGTATACCTTGTTAAAGTTGGGAAGAGAGAAGTAGTAGTTGTTAAAGAACCGGAAGAGTCGGTCGTCACAATCACAATTCCAGAGTTAGTCTTCGTGACACCATTCGAGTTAGTGGTAGTCCAGGTGGTAGTGAATGTAGTCAATGCGGGGGTCTCGATCACAACTAACCAGTCTGTCTTGGTAGAACCGTCAATGGTCATGGTGGTGAATGTGCTGGACCTCAGAGTGAACGAGCCTGTCCATGGTATGGTGGTGATAATCGTCGATATTGGTGTTTCCACAACCACATAAGTAGTAATGTAGGTCAGCGTTCCAATAGGGATGGTCACTGCATTAGTCACTGTGGTGTTGAATGATCCAGTCCATGGAATGGTGGTGGTGTAGGGACCAATGGGAGTCTCGATTACAACCAACCAGTCAGTCTCAGTCGAACCGCCAGTAGTCACGGTGCTCAACGTGGTGTACGTCAGAGTGAACGTGTGTGTCCATGGAATGATGGTGGTGAGCGTCGAGGATGGCGTCTCGACTACAACCAACCAATCAGTCGCAGTAGAACTGCCAGTAGTCACCTTGGTAATCGTGGTGTACATCGTAGTGAAAGTGCCAGTCCAAGGAATGGTGGTGGTGAGCGTCGATAATGGTATTTCGACAATCACAAGAGAAGAAGTGGAGGTTATCGTTCCCGTAATAACTATCACTGGCCAAGTCTCTGTGGTGGTGAACGAACCGGTCCATGGCACAGTAGTGGTGGAGAGAACAATGGTAGGAGTCTTCACGGTCACAACACTAGAAGTGTAGGCCAGCGATCCTGAAGTAACGGTCACTGGTCCCGTCACTGTTGTGGTGAACGACCCCGTCCACGGCACAGTAGTGGTAAAGAGACCAGTTGGAGTCACCACAATTACAACAGAAGTAGTGTGGGTCACCGATCCCGATGTAAGAGTCGTTATAGTTGTCACTGTAGTGGTGAAAGTTTGAGTCCACAGCAGAGTAGTGGTGGAGAAACGAGGACAACTTGCAGTTTGATTTGCATTCTTCTGGTATACATTTTCAGTCACGTCGTTGTTGCTAGGATCGAGGATAGAGAACCCGAATTCTGAAAGCGTAACAAAGTTAACGAAGATAATTTTTATAGGATATGCATAACCTGCGTGAAGATAATAAGAAACCTTATAAGTATTCGTAAATTTTCCATCAGTAGTAGTATCAGCCAATTGATTAATAGTGAAAAGCAGATACAGATCGGAAATATGCGCGGTTTCATCTAAACAGCATTCGAATGCAACTCCATCACCCAACTGAACCATTACAGCTTCATCCACAGTATCAATATTAAAAGTGTAGTAGCCATCTACCTTTGCATAAAAATATCCGGTCATGCGTAAGGCAAAATTATATGAAGTTGCTTTTCCATAGGTTGTGATTGAAGAAAGTCCGTAGGTCTTGTGCTCGAAAGTCAAATCGGTGACCCCATAAACTGTGCTATAAGATGTATAGGTCAAAAATGCCTTCAAATAAGAATGGTAACATGTATAATAGTATGAAGCTGTAGTAGTACCATCATTACACGTGCCTTGATCTACACCCAGTAAAAATTCAACAGTAAACCCTTGAGTACCAAGGGTGTCAATAGAGCACCCAGATAGCCCAAAAGCAAAAGAAACCAAAAAACTTAATAGAAAACTGATAAATTCAATCAGTTGCATAACGAAATAATGATATCTTCAAGTTTTGCAGACTATTTGATTATGAAAACTATCAGAAATATTGAAGGGAATTTATAGCCCTTGGAGCAGATTTCTGGCAAAGTTGTTTGTTCATGCGGGAAAATCAGTTCAGCATTGAATCCCATGTTTGTTACACATGTTTGTAATAATTATTTAATCCTCAGTCGGTAAACTTTTCGAAATGTGACGTACTAGTATTAGCGCTATTATTTCAGTCACTCTTACCGAATTGAACTAAAGTTTCCGTGGGAATAATAGTGAAGCGTTTTCTATATCTCGAATTATTAATTGTTTTTATGCAGCAGATGTACAATTCATTGTTCTTGCATATTAGTCACACAATTCAATTACGCATACTATTGACTCTGAGAGTCTAAGAGGTACTGATGTAAGGGTGCACCAGTGCGGCAATGATAAAATGCCGTGCGGGCATTTTATCAGACCTGCAGATAAATGAAGTAGAACAAGCCAACTCTACGGCATTTGGGCCAGTTGGTCTCGTTGGATTATAGATGATCATACGACTCTGAAGTGGATCATACCACTCTGCAGATAGCTCTTATGATTGTTGAATCAGGGAAAAACGACAATGGAATATTTTACGATGTTCTGGTAAGTAAGACTCAGGCCATTGATGGTCTCAAGCCATAAAGAATTTATAAAGACATAAGTCTGACCATAATTGGGAAATGGTCAGAGATTGAGGGAGTGACACATACATATAACGAACAGACTCAAATATACACCTACCAGAGTAACAATCTATATGACCATATATGGAATTAACAGCTACTGCATGAACTTAAATTATGTCCTTAAAATTCACATACAATGGCGTAAGCCCATTTTCTGCAAGACATACATCATACGCCTACAAATTTCGGAAACTAGGTACCATTACAGATACGGTAGTACAATCAATTAACAAATTGACGCTCGGTCCCGCTCGGTCCCACGCAAGTGCAGCCTTTAGTTAATGTGAGCTGGAAAAAATTATGAAGAGAATTTTTTTCCTTTTCGCTGATGATCCCACGAGTGGCATAAAGGCAGTTCAACATTCAATAGTTGGGATACAGAAATGCTTATCCAACTGACGGAAATTTTAGTTTCAATCCAGTAAGGGTAACTGAAACAATTACGCTAATACTAGTACATTACATCTTAAAAAGATTACCAAATGAAGATTAAAATAATTATAGCGAACATGTGCAACGAAAATGGGATTCAACGCTTGACTGGTATTCCCACGAAAATTTTAATTACAATTTGGTAAGGGTAACTGAAACAATAACGCTGATACTAGCACATAATACTGTATCTCGAAAGGTTGCCATATGAAGATTAAAATAATCATCGCAAACATGTGCAACAAAATGGTCAGCAAACCTGAAAGATATCATATTCTCAGCATGCAGCTGATTCCATTCTTTTCAGTTCTAAATTCCTTACGCTCTTGGGGACACTATTGTCGGATGTTCTGTTCCCGAATGTGTAATTCAAGAACAAACTGTTAAATAATATCTGGATATACCTTCATTTGCATGTTTTATTTACAACCGGTCTTATGCTGTTCATCGTTATGATTATTCTTGATTGAAATAGAGACCTTCCCAAGCTATCCATCATATGAAACGGTGTATGGATTCACTGAATACAATACCAGCTGACAAATTGTCTACCGAAAAGAAGACAGTATTTAAAAAAAATTACTAGTCTTATTTTGACTTACGCTCGATCGGATATTTCTAACCCAGATGTAGATGGCAAGTATAATTTTTATTTCGGCAATATAGATGAAGCCAGAATAGTTCATTTAAGTGATGAAGTCATATTTGATTGTTGTTTGAACGGAACCGAGAATTTTCTCCTTCTACTTCAGCTTTTTGCATGGGGAATTAATCAAGATTTCATGAAGTGTAGCATTATTTCGAATGCCAATTACTGCTTAACAGCGGGAAATGCGTATTCTACAAAAATTATCTACTACCAGAGGGCCCAATCTGGAAGGAATTCCAATCTCGGTGTCCGCAATCCTAACGACAACGACGTCAGTACAAATATTAACCATATGGATGCAACCAATTCAGAATATTGCCCAGCAATCAATTTCACCACTACTTTACTGTGGACGGGTACGTTCACTACACGGTGACAGGTCCAGTGACCGTTACTCCAGGAAGGTTGACCTACGATTCCACTTTTGTAACAGTTAAGACTATGGGTGGATTCTCAACAAACACTGTTCCATGGACAGGATCATTCTCTACCACCATGGCAAGTCCAGTGACCGCTAATTCAAGGAGAATGACTCACACTTTTACTTACTGTTGTGACTGTAGCGATACTAAAGTCGACGTGCACTACGGTGACTTCTGGCAACTCATCTGGCTGTGGTTTTGGTTTTGGTTCTTCTGGCTTTGGCTCTACCATAAGTTCCAACGATTATTACGCCATTAACCTGTCGTAGGAAGCTTCAGGTACTAATGATTCAATACATTTTGTAATTTTCGCAAGTTTGTGTGCCCATTTTATTTGAATATTCGATAAAATTGCACTTTCAGGATTTTTTATGGTTTCAAGTTACACACTGCCTGTTGCCTGGCAGTTAGATTAATGTTTCGGAGGGTTTATTATGGAAATTATGGAATTTACTTTTTTTCTTTTTTTCGATTTGTAAATTTGTAGGATACTTGCTGCAAGGGAGCTTCCGAATCACATTAACATGATTGCCATTCCTGTGAATGTGTAGAGGTACTTGAAATCGTACATTATTAGCAGGAATTTGCAGGTCGAATGTATGCAAATCTTATGAGGGTATTTCCTCTTCACTTAAATTATTAGCTCAACAGACCTGGTAGTTAGACTGATAAGCAATACGGTCTTAGCGCCCTCAAAAGGGAATACTCGTGTTGATTAGCCCGTCAGAGAGTGTCTTGATTATCGGCAATATAGGACAACATGGAGAAACACCATTGTCGCAAACCCGACTAACATGCGGATGCTTGGCTTGAGAAATGTGTTTTCTATTCCAGATTTCTTTAGCTTTATCCATGTATAACTTAATGAGGTAGTTTCATAGTGAAATTTTCTCTTTCTCCCGCAGGTTACTTGTATCTCTCAAGGCGAAAAACACGTATTATACCACATAAGCTAACACTAACGATGATGGAGAAGATTCAAAGAAGGTTTCACAGCGGTGACGCCCCTAGCTTCACGGTGTAAGGAACTTGCTTAAGCAGTGGTGCATATCAGTGCTGTCCTTGAGAATCGTTAGGTTTTTATATAGCTGGTCCATATCGTTTTACAAATATTTGATAATACGGTGCTATTGAAGTTAGCACATAACTAACACATTTCACATCCACCATACAACCCGACTTTATATTCATCACGCTCAGAATTAAAGGAAAGAAGGTACTAGTATCATTTCCATTATGCAATGCTCAAATTCAAATTGCCTTAAATTGTTAGGGAGACTATGCACGCGATTTCGAATGATGTTCTGGGATTACATTGACGCGTATGATAATCATAGGCTGGGTGTGGTTGAACGTAGACAAATTGCAAACATTTCATTAGCGAAGTGTTGATCTTATTTTGCAGATTTTTAAAACTGAAATCAAAATTTCTGCAGTAGAGAAATTTGATTTGGTTTGCCCAAATTATTGGAACACATCGGCTATGGATTTAACAAGCAATTATGCATATTCCGGTCGCTCATGTATTTATGTGTGTAGGTAGTTGCTTTTACTTCTGTCGTCAGTAACTAGACAGATGCGATGCGTGCTGTTTTCATTACCATTGGTTTGGTGTCGATTTTGTTATTAAACGCTTTCGGAGTGAACTGGTATCGAGAACTCGAGTTTTCTCTTCTATTATAAAGGTGCTCTTGACTGTGGGCTTGATAATCTTTGGTTTGATTTTCATTAGCGGTGATATCGCTATGGGAGATACCCTTGTATTACGTAATTGGAACGAAGGTGGTCTTTTACGTACGTATCGTGTGCCTAGAGGAACTGGTGAGTTCTGGGATTCTGGAAAGAGCTTATCTACACTTCATTCGCTTGTTGTCTGGACATTCAAGGGACGGTTGCAGGTGAAATCTTGTTCCCTCGTAAGAATATTGGGCTCGCAACCAGGAGATCATATCAGAATTTACTTAAAATACATTTGAGGTGCCGTCTTTATGAGCTATTTGTGTTCTTCGGTCGACCCAGATTTGATGGAAACTATTGCAAGTGGAAAATCCAGTGCTGCGTTCTCTCCATGGGTCTTGATATCAGGAATGTTGGTATCCACGGTTTGGACTCTTTGGTCAACGCTATTGTCATGAAATCTACCTGGTCTTGTGGTATAGAATTTACTCATGATGATGGCAGAAGTGCCTGTTCGGCAGGCTTGGCAGGCTTGGCAGGTTACTTGTCAAGAATCTTCGCCAAATGTTTGAAGAACACACATCTCATTGTAGCCGTCTGCTTCTCCATGGCCTTTGGATACTTGTCTTGTATGAGTGTGTCTAAGTCCTCCAATACCGTCTTCAACTGGCTTGCCGACTTAGCTACCACTGGTATCTTGTGCAGTTTTTTCGTCATGTGGATGTGTTAATTCAAATTCAAGAGAGCCGTCAAAGTCCACCAATTAGACTAGGTTGATGACACGTACTATAAGATTATCCTTTGGACTTACCCTTGTTGCAATGCAGGAGTGCGTTCTTCAACTCTGTAGTGCTTCTCTTGAACGGCTTGTGAATCTTCTTCCCTAGTCGGTTGTCTGTCACTAACTTGTTCACCTACTACTTCGCCCCTGTTTTCGGTATCGTTCCCTTTGTTGGCTGGAAGTTTGCCAAGAAAATACCGTGGTGAACGGACGGGGAAGTTGACATTACAAGTGGTAAGGCTGAAATTGACGAAAAAGAAGCCATAGAATTGAAATATCTTGCGTCTGTTCTTAAGAAGGAGGTATGCATTGGAAGATCTTGTACAAGTTTGCGGACATCTTTTTTAGTTAGACATTTAAGGACTGTGATATACTCTGGAGTACCCACTCCTGCTAGGCCCATCTGGACTAAATGTGAACGGACCACTTACCGTGTCACAATAAATATGGGCTCGAATCACTGTCTAGTTTAAATAGGATCTCACAATCTTCAGGAACAATGCATATCTGTGCATATATACTATACATCCTGCATATTCATGAATGTGTCAATGATGAATTCTGAAGCGCACGACATGATTCAAGTTCATGCAGTAGCTGTTAATTCCATTCATGTCCATTTTAGATCGTGGTCTTGTAGGTGTATATTTGAGTCTGTTCTACGTATGTATCACTCTTGTGATGCCTGTATCTTTCTCTCTGTCCTTTTGTCAAATAATGGGCAGACCTACGTCTTTAAATAGTTTTCACTTAGTGAGATCATCAATGTACCATTCTGTGATATCTCTGCAAACTGGATATTCATTCTTCCATCTTGAATATCATAGTTGCTCTCCGGGACACTTGTGGAGATTCCCCGGGATTTCCCCGCTGGATAAGTAAACTTCCGTTTACCACAACTCTTGTAGTTCGGCATATCATTTCCGACGATATTACTGGTTATTAATTCCGGGACCATTATTCGGAGAAGGACATCCGTACCTCTCATGCTTCTCAGAATCAATAGTCAATCTTGCTTAATTTTGAGGCTCACTTCTTGATTTATGTTCATGCAGTAGCTGTCAATGTTCGTATCGTTATCAATCATTTATCGTGTTTGTTTATACTTGGGACTTATCAGCCATCCAGAATGTACGTTTAGTATTCTTTTACTCTCTATGTTTCTTTTGAAATAATGGCAGACATATGCCTTTAGCAATTTTCCCTTAATGTGATCCATTGATTGTACAGTTCTAAGATACACGTAAACCAAAAACCATATTTAGGGTTTCCACATCTTGGTTTACTAATCATAGAAGGTTGATTTGCGAGAATATGATGGAGTTTACTCCATCAGATGTATCAATTTCCAGTTGCACGTATAATTCTTATTTTAAGCATTGACTTCTTAATTCCAACTTTCGCACTCGGTCGTAAGTCCATCAGTACCTTTCGTACTTGTAGAATCAATAGTTTTTGTTGAGTTTTATAAACTACTCTGGCGTAATGCGATATTGACTCTCTGTAGTGATGTGAGTTTCCACTTAAGAATATGGTCTCATAATTGATTTCTTGAATTATGGCTGTAACTTCTCTTTTGGGCAAACGCTTACTTGCGCAGTTCTCGTATAGAGAAGGATCCAACTGAATTAGTGTATATAAGTCTATCTAACCTGTAAAATTTTACCGACCACTACGGATAATAAGTTCATGCTGTAGCCGCTTAAATTCATATTGTGATCCATCGTTTATACTGAAGGTATATACTTAAGACTATTCGCTTATCCAATCTGATAACACACAGTTATCTTTGTCTCATTATCACTTTCTCTCTCTGTCCTTTGTCAAATAGTGGACAGACCTACGTCTTTAAATAGTTTTCCATTAATGAGATCATCAATGATATCTTTGAGAAACTTTCCTAAACCCCTCATCCAACAAAACAACTTCCCCACATACTCACTTAATCACTGAGGTTGTTCTGCAGAGTACTTGTTGGGTTTACTCAACAATATTTCGTTTCCACACATCTCTTCTAGTTCCCCTTATCATACTCTGATGATACGGTTATTAATTCCGATAGCCTCTACATAAGAAGTACATCCGTACCTCTTAGACTCTCAAAATCAATATAACCTGCTACTTGTCCTGATGACTATCACATTCTCAGGGCGTTATTCGTACATAGCGCAGGAACACATGATTTAGAATAGTGGCGTATCAGTCTCATTGGGAATGACACAGGTTTCGCCATTACTTCGCGTTCAGCTCAAATAGTGGAATTAAGCAAGGATTTTTGAAAAGCACTTATCTCAGACAAGAGTATCTGCCCCGCTACAAACTGAGATAATTACTGTAACCTTTCAAGCCGAGAGCGTACTTTGTTAAACCCATAATGAATGCTTTATGTGGTGTCCCCAGATACTTTGCTGCCATATTCACCATTTCCAAGATAATTTGAATACAGGTATTGGCAAAAGTTGGACTGTCCAATCTGAGACACTGTTGCAAATACTCGGTAGCTTCCAACATGACATTGATTAAACATGACTTGTCGCAGTCCAACATTCTTAATATTTCTGGAATGAATTTCACTTGCAAGTCACTACAGTCGAGCAATTTGTGCGTAAGCTTCTGCGCGTCCTCGACATTATGATTTCGGGCCCACCGAGGTGTCAACTGGTACAACTTTGTCATAGTGGACGATCTGAGAAGTCATAAGACTCTCATTTCTATTGCACTATGAGATTCTAGGCATGGTGGACGGGTTGTTAGTAGGTCAGTACAAACCTCGATTACTCACGATAAGATCTCAACTGAATTAGCATGATACTCAAAAACCTGAAAGTGGCCTATATCTTTGAGTACGACATTAATCACACAAAGCTATCCGTCTTATAAATCTCGAACGATCCACGCACTCCGAGGTTGCAAACTCGCCATGTAGAATTTTACCGTTCACTACTATTAATTCTGAAAGTCTAAGAGGTACTTGTTGAATTTTACCCTCAACTACTGACTGTAAGTTCATGCAGTAGCTGTTCAAATTCATATTGTGATTCATTCCTTATACTATAGGTATATACTCGAGACTATCGGCTTTATCCGATATGATAACACTCACAGTTATCCTTGTCTTAATATCACTCTCTCTGTCCTCTTAAACTTAATGGACAGACTTATGTCTTTATATAGTTTTTCCATCAATGAGATCATCAATGTACCGGGTCTTACGTATCCATAGGGGTGAACGACCGTCTTGGCGTTTCATCCCTGATTCGTCAAAGATAAGAGACTCATGCAGAGTCGGATGATCTGCCTCATGCTAAGTAGATCATCCTGACGTCCAACTTATCACTAACGCCCCAATTACCCCTAAAGCTTCCAGCTCACGTGATATAGGCTTCGTTTCATTAAGTTTTCTGCAGGTCTGTAAAATGTCTCTACGACATTTTATCAGTACTGTACTGATGAACACATACATCAGTACCTCTCAGACTCTTAGATTCAACAGTACTGATGTGTAGATGCCGTGCAGGCATTTACAGATCTGAAGACAGCGTAACAAACAAGCCAATGCCATAAATAGCATTAGAGCTATTTGTGGGCTATGTTGGTCATAAGGATGATCTTTAAACAATGATAGAGATCATGCCATTCAGCAGAAGGATCTATTAATAGATCAAGGTGAAACGGCTTAGCGATGTTGGTCTACGTGTGGACGTAAGAATCAGTCCATTGATGATCTCATTAATGTTTAACTATATAAGGACGTAGGTTTGCCCATGATTTGGAAGGGGAAAAAGATATTTGAAGAGTGATACATACGTATAACAAACTAAACTCAAATATATACCTAACACATAAACGATCTTTAGGAACATGAATGGAATTAAGAGCTACATCGTTTATACTGTAGGTATATACTTGAGACTATCGGCTTATCCTATCTGATAACACACAGTTATCTTTGTCTATCACTTTCTCTGTCCTCTTAAACTTAATGGGCAGACCTACGTCTCTATATAGTTTTCCATCAATGAGATCAACAATGTACCGGATCGTACGTATCCTCACGTGGAATACCATCCTAAATGAATTTCACCTCAGTTTCACCCGATAGGAGATTTATGCAGAGTGGTGTGACCTACTTACATTATTCGTGGTTCACCCCCACGTCAACATTCTTTAATTTGGTCTAGACTTAATTTCACTTCGGTAATCTGCAAATCTGTAATGCCTGTAGCATTCTCTCATTCCGCACTGATGTCATATACATCAGTACCTCTTAGACTCTCAGATTCATGAAGTAATTCGCACTAAATATTATCGCTCGTTCCTTTTTCCGGCCCATGTGCCGCGCCGAAGTATTAAATCTAGTACAAGTATAGACTCCTATTTTCTTGAAAACGTTGTTTATGATCTGGCGGAACGTGCGCCAATAAATTCACTTTCACTATGGCAGATACAGTTACCACAAGCATAAGAAACCGTTTTCCAGACAAGCCGGCGGAGGACACCTATTCCACGGAGGAAGCGTTGATCGAGAAACTCGACTCGTTCTTGTCTTCTATCGAACACCGGCTAGAAAAGTTCGAGCAGTACTTCAAGGTCATTGGCGATGGACTAGTGCATGTGGAAGACGTCGAGACCGACAAGGAGCCTGCGCAGTCCAGGAGAAACAGCACGGCGTCGCTTTCGTCCATCAAGTCGTACTCAGCATACAACTTAAACAAGGTCCACGAACAGCTCATAATGGTCAAGGACCAGGTGCTCAAGACGTCGTTCACGAACTTGGACTACCTATACAAGACTTTAGACGACAAGTACAACTACCTCTTCAACCTGGGAGCAGAGGGGACCACGGCACCCATAAAAGCCGACTCGGGAGCGAGTCGGGAGATTCTCTCAACCAACATCATCAACACCATCCAGTTTTTCGAGCAGAAATTGAACCATATAGATCAGCTCATCAAGAGCAATATGCCCCAGGCAACAGCAGACTATGACAAGGACGACAAGTTCAACCGGTTCCGCTTCTTCAACTTCAACAAGGCTTTGAAAGATGCAGAGGACGGCCACTTGCACTACTACCAGCTCCCGCTCAGCTGGAGAGAAAACAGATACATCATATACGGGTACAGGTTCACCCTTCAACACTCCGACATGTGTCGGTCCGTTTTCCGTTTCAACCACAACGAGAGCGGAAATATCTGGACCCACTTGTTTGGTGCGTTGGCGATTGTGTACTTGGGTCTTGTGCATTTCCCATCCACGGCAGTTTTCGCCAGCAACTCTTTGACGGATAACCTAGTCTTGTACTTGTTCCTAGCTGCAGCTTTGGAATGTTTCGTGTGCTCTGTGTTCTGGCACACGTACTCTGGTTTTGCTCAGCTAAATGTTAGGTCCCGGTTTGCATGCATCGACTACACCGGAATCACTTTTTTGATTACCTGTTCTGTGATCTCCGTAGAATATTGCTCGTTAGCGAATTATCCCAAATTACTAGCTTTGTATGTGGGGTTTTCAATCATCTCCGGATTGGGGCTGCTACTTTTCAACTGGTCAGCGTACTTTGACAGGCCCGAGTGCCGCCCTGTCCGCATCGGCTTCTTTGTCTCATTGGCGTTGCTCGGAGGAACCACCTTCTTGTTCAAAGGCTACTATGAAGGCGTGAAACTGGCGCTCTATTTCTACTCTCCAATCGCTTACAATTCGCTTGTTTGGTACTGGATTGGAGTGATTGTCTACGGAGGACTCATTCCTGAGCGCTGGAGATACGACGTCATCATCAACGAAGACGACAATTGCAAGCACTCACACACCTCCGGTGACGTTTTGTCAGGAAACATTGAAAACAGTGGCCAAGAAGAGTTGAAGGAGTTGGAGCACGAGATCATTGAGAAGAATGTATGCGACGGCGTGCAAGAGGACGCATCTGCTGTCAATTCGGGAAATGGGTCGTCAACTGTCGCAGATGACAATGACAGGTATCAAGAGATCTTGGCAAAGCACTTCCCTCCAGAACCTATCAAGACTCCATACCACCGCGACTTTATGTCGCTCTGGTGGGTGGACTATGTGTGCAGCAGCCACAATATCTGGCATGTGTTTGTTGTGATGGGGGCCGTGGGCCACTATATTACCTTAATTGGTATGTTCGAGAGCATTGCTCGAAGTTAACTGCATACCGTTTCTTTTTCAAGAGTTGTGGTTATGGAGCCTCTATGGCCTCTATGCACCGGCTATATGGCGGAAGCCACTCAAGAGACACTTTGGCCCAATTCCCTATTGTGGTCCCGAACTCTCCCGTGTGGGGGAAATGTATGTGTCAGGAACCCATGGCTGGCTATGCCCCACACTAGCTTTGGTTGCATTACAAAAGAAAGTCAAAAGGCATGGGAATTATGCTCGCAACAGAGATGGCCTTCGGGTGCCATCATCACGGCTTGAGACTCGGGCCTAGCAAACAAGGCACTGATGGCAATTTCGTAATAAGTAAACGAATTTGGACTGGCTTTAGCAACGTACCATTACGTCATAATGATGGGATAAACCCTGTAGTTTTATTCCTTTACGTAAGCCGTTCTACTTTTTTCTGTGACACAGAGCATGTTGCATTGGCCTGCACGGCTGGCGACTATTGAATGCCTGATAAAGGTCGTTTGTTTCTTTCGCTGTTTTATTCTTTCACAATCATCGCCTGGCTAAGCTCATCTAGCAATACTATGGCTAACACTTTGAAACTCACCAGATAATAAGATGCAGAAAAGCTGCGAGTTGCTTCCTCAAATTTTACCATTGAATTGGTAACTCGATTTAGAACTGTCATAGCAACGTTAGATTACGTTCCTGTACACGGTACCGTTTTCCGTTGAATCCCAAAGAGTAGACATTACGATCTGGCATATAGTCATTCTGCGTTTCCTCTGCATCACGTCATGATGCTTACAAAGTTTACCAGCTCTCTTTCAAGAGATGATCATGGCTCACCACCAATTTTTTTTCTGGTCTAGGCCAGTATATAAACACCCTGTATTCTGCTCCTTGAGAGCCCTCGTAGTCAAACCCACTAAGAATCGATAATCATGGGTATTCTTGGAAGAACTAATACTTTCGGCCTCAGTGGTAGACCATTGAGAGCTGCTGTCACCGCATTCGCTACCATTGGTTTCTCCCTTTTCGGTTACAACCAAGGTATGATGTCGGGTCTTATAACAGGTACGGAATTTAATCGTGAGTTCCCTGCTACTGACATGAACCGTCCAGGCATCGATGAGCATCATGTCACTGTCGTGCAGGGTGCTGTGACATCCTGTTACGAGTTGGGATGTTTCTTTGGCGCTTTGTTTGCCCTTTTTAGAGGTGAAAGATTTGGCAGAAAGCCAATGATTGTGTCTGGTTCTATCATTATCATCATTGGTACCCTTATCTCCGTCACTGCCTTCAAAGAAAGCTGGGGTTTGGGCCAATTTGTTATTGGAAGAGTCATCACTGGTATTGGTAACGGATTGAACACTGCTACCATCCCAGTGTGGCAGTCTGAAATGTCCAGAGCCGAGAACAGAGGTAGATTGGTCAACTTAGAAGGATCAGTCGTCGCTGTTGGTACTTTGATTGCTTACTGGTTGGATTTTGGACTTTCGTACGTCAACGGATCTTCCGTCCAGTGGAGATTCCCAGTTGCTTTCCAGATTTTCTTCGCCCTTGTGTTATTCACTGGTATTATTAACATGCCAGAGTCTCCCAGATGGTTGATCTCTAAGGACAGAAAGCTGGAAGCTATGGAGGTTTTGGCCAAGTTGAAGGGTTTGTCTGTTGACGATGATGAGGTCTACGCCGAGGCCACTGTCGTCCAAGATGCTGTCACCAGATTCGCCAGATCACAGGTTGGATTCAAGGTGTTGTTTTCCGGTGGTAAGACTCAGCACTTCCAGAGAATGATCATTGGTGCTTCCACACAATTTTTCCAGCAATTCACTGGTTGTAACGCTGCCATCTACTACTCCACTGTGTTGTTCGAGACCACCATTTTCAACGGTAAGAGAAGATTGTCATTGATTCTTGGTGGTGTTTTCGCTACTATTTATGCATTGTCCACCATTCCGTCTTTCTTCTTGATTGATTCTTTTGGTAGAAGAAATTTGTTCTTGACTGGTGCTTTGGGCCAGGCCATCTCTTTCACCATCTCGTTTGCATGCTTGGTTAATCCAACCACCCAGAACGCCAAGGGTGCCGCAGTTGGTATTTTCTTGTTTATCACCTTCTTCGGATTCACAATCTTGCCATTGCCATGGATCTACCCACCAGAGATCAACCCATTGAGAACTAGAACTGTTGCCACTGCGGTGTCTACTTGTACCAACTGGATCACCAACTTCGGAGTTGTCATGTTCACTCCTATCTTCATGAACACTTCCGCTTGGGGTGCTTACTTGTTCTTTGCTGTGATGAACTACTTGTTTATTCCGGTCATATTTTTCTTCTACCCAGAAACTGCGGGTAGAAGTTTGGAGGAGATTGATATCCTCTTCGCTAAGGCTCACGTTGACGGCCGTCAACCATGGAGAGTGGCTGCCACCATGCCTAAGCTTTCGCTTAAGGATATCGAGGAACAGGGTAATCAGCTCGGACTTTACGACGGTGACTTTGAGAAAGATGGTTTCGAAGTCAAGGAGGACATTTCCTCTTCATCTTCTGACAGGCTAGAGGAAGGCATGATGGTTGACAAAGCCGCTCCAACTGAGGTCTAGATTTTTTGTGTAATATTGATAATACTGATACATTAGGTTTTGGGTTCTGAGTGTAGAGTAAGTATGTAGAATAAGTATGCAGAGCAAGTATGTAGAGCAAGTATGTAGAGCAAGTATGTAGAGTAGGTGCGCTTATAGCCGAAGGTACCAAGCTTTAAATTTCATATACCCGAGAACAAGATCAGCCGCATAGCCATGAATATGGCCACGGGTTTAGGGAATATAAAAGGAAAGTGGTTCGTCAATTCACCGGCACGAACACACAAATGCTGGCAGATCACCCATGATAAATCACCCATGTTCACAGACATCAGAAGGACTCCAAAATCCTTTAGATATCACTTATACCTACCGTTGGCAGATTTTCTTATGGGGCCAAATGCCCAAATTTCCACCTTCACCACTATAGAGAACGATTGATTATGAGCTTCGGCGTTAGCAAGCGAGCAAGAACTCAAGCGTATCGCCGATGCGGGCCAGTTGACACAGCGCGGATATAGTGAATCTGCTCAAACAAAATTTAGCTCGGCTGTACGGATTTTCGACCGTACGGATTTTCGACCGAATTTGAGCTCCCATTGTTTGAAGACGGCATTTAATATCAAAAGCAGTTACCCAAACAAGTCGAAGGAGCGAAAGAGCGAAGGAGCCGTGGAGGTGAGTCCCTGGGCTCGCGATGGGGGAAACTATAGCCGGGAGAGGAGGCATCGAACGAGAGGTGACGAAAGAGGCAATTAATCATTCGATAAGGTCAGAAAAGCAACAGAGAGAGATTAGAGGAAAGCAAAAGAGAAACATTAGTGGGAAGTGGCAGAGAGAAATTAGAAAAGGAAAGGAAAGAACAAAGGTGAGAAAAGGTGAGAAAAGGAAAAAAAAATAAAAGAGAAAAAGAAAAAGAAAAAAATAATGAAAGGAAAGGAAAGGAAAGGAAGAGGAAATTTTGAGGAAAGTTAAAGACAAGATATAAAGACAAGCAAGCTTTGCCAAACTTGAAAATGAGAAGTGCGTGAAAGCCACTTGCCCTTTCGGCATAAATTTGGAAATCCAGGGAGCAAATCACACCGGAATTGGTTACGCCCGCCTAAGTCCAGCCGTTGGTCACTTAACTCCTTTTCCGACTACACTATATGCCGTCAGTCTCCACACCCCACAGAAAGACCAGGTCCACCTCTCTTGGTAGAATTGGACTTTAGAGAAAACAGAGAGAAAAAGTACAGTAGCGGCGGATCTTTAACTCTCTGCTGGTTTTCGTCCTGAAAAGCTAGTTAAGTCTTCCTTGCCTCTTTTTTTTAGTTTTGTTTTCTTTTTCTTCGGTCGGTGACGTTCTCCTCCAGTATTGCACACGGCCGCAATGGTTCCCCCCGCTCAAGCAAAACCTTTTCGGTGCATTCAATACAGATATTAGATTGCACTTTTCTGGCCTTGACGGAGTAAGGAATTCCTCGCTTTTTTTTTTGATATTATATTTTTCTCTAAGGTCTCGCTTTTCCGTACAAGTATCGGTCGGCCTTACATTATTGGATACAGTGATACAGAAGTTTATTCAAACTCCGGATTTCAGAATTCAAGAGACGCAGATAAAGTTAAGCCCACTCGAGCAAACTCGAACAATCTCCGTCTTCAGAAATTCATAAAGTCCATCAACAAAAGTACACAAGGTCTATATCCAAAAGTACACAAAGTCTATAACCAAAAGTACGCAAAGTCCATCTCCAAAGGTCCTCAAACTCCAATCTTCCCCTTCTAACCACAATCTTTACCTTCTGATCTACAACCTTCAAATTATATTATGGAGGTGCAGATGAATGTATCACTAGAGCTGATGATGGGCATGCAGAACATCGACAAAAACTCCAAGTCCAGAAGCAGAATCGCCGACGTCAAGGTGTTGGCAGACGGAAACGTGGTCAAGCTCCAGAAATCAAGGCAGCGCCGCGTCTTGAGCTGTCTCCACTGCCACTCAAAGAAAATCAAGTGCTCCAGGGTTCACCCAATGTGTGATAACTGCGACAAGTTGGGTATTGAGTGCAAGTACTTCATCAACGAGAGGGTCAGCCGTGGCGGACGAAAACCAAAGCTGTTGCTGATTCTGGATCCGGCAGGTGCTGTTAAACAGACAAACTCCGCAAGAAGCTCCGTGGTGGCCGCAAATGCCGCAGCGTTGACTTCCTCCATGGAAATCAAGCGGGAGCCTCTGGAAAGACCGCTGTCTCGGAACAGATCTTCGACGTCGGAGTTTTCCGACTTGAACGGGTCGCCAATGTCGCCTACACTTTCGGGTGTCACGGTGACCGACGACGACAGAAAGGAAATGCTGCCCAAGAAGCAAGACCCACTTGTGGATGCCTCGATGGGCTTTCTCCATATGGCAAATACCAACCAGGGCTCGCCCACCGCCAAGATGTCCATGATGAATCTGATCCCATTTTCGCCTGACAACAACTTGCTCCAGGCTCCTATAGTGAACTCCATGAGTAACAATATCACAAACAACTTCTTCAACACAAACTACGCAAGCCACAGCCAGAATGCTGAGGAGCTGTACTCCTTCAACATGAGCTCTTTCTCCTTCAACACGGGCCCAGAGGCACTTTTGAACAACGCAACGAGACTTTCCTCCTCATCTACCCCAACTTCGAAGCCCGATGCTGACTTGGACAAAAAAGCGGAGCTTCATGCCCATTTGGAGGTTCCGGAAAGCAATGGTAGTGTCCATGGAGTTTTAAAGGGACAGGCTCCCAGTGCCATGACCAACTTTGTTGATGGTCCGACTAATCTGGTGCCATCCACCTCCATGTTTCTGACAAGCAATTTGAATACTCGGAACTCGCATCCAAACAACCCCGGCCTTCATAACTCGTTAAACGCATACTCGTCGAATCCTGCCATGACCATCAATTACTTGTACGGTACCAACACTTACTATGACAATGATAACTTGCTCACAGACTTGATTACTCACCTTCCGACCTCTCGCGAGCGTTCATTCGAGCTTATTGATCGTTATGTTAACTCGGTGCACATTTTATTACCGGTCATGGTCAATTTGAATGAGTTCATAAAGGAGCACGAAAAGTTCTGGGACCATTTTGACCCTCAAAAGAACCATTCGCCAGCGACCTCTTCGTCTACTTCTTCAAACGGGTCTGGAGACTTCAATTTATTGCAGTTTTACACTCTTTATTTCCCCGTGTTATATGCATCAACAATCTCTGAGTTTGAAGAGTATGATAATCTTTTGTTAAATCAGGACATTAACAAGTACTTGAAAGGCTTCAACAAGGTTTGCCAGTACTACAACTATCCACACGGGCTTAAGTCCATTCCTCTACTTCTAGGAAACGTCATCATCCAGTCAACCTCGCCTAATCCATCAACAATGGAAATGTCACAAATTATTAGATATGCAAAGTTCTTGCATTTACATAAAGACCCAGTGGTGTCATTACGCATTAGTGACTGGAGGGTTGTCAAGTTTAGACGTATGTTGTGGTGGCTCATCTTTGGATTGGATGGATTGAGCAGTCATAACTTCTGTTTACCTCCAGTGTGCAAATTTGACGATTTTAATGTGTTAATGCCAGATTACGAAGATCCAATATATGATGACCAAGGCAATCTGACGGGCAAGAAGTTGAATGTGACAATGCTCGCTATGACGATTAAATTCAAGTACGACCGTATTCTCAGTGAATTGGTTTACCAACTCCACAATGGACTCGCCACTAATATCACTTCTGAAGAGATCAATGAAATTAAGGACATGATTGTCAACTTATTTCATTTCATCCACAAATCCATCATCAAAATGAATAATTTCTACAAGGCAAGTCCACCAAGTACGGTGCAGGAGATGAACCTTGTGAATTTCATCAAGAATCACTCATGGAGCTTCGCCGACAGAGCAATGATGTTGTTGCATAAGAAGATCTTGCTTCACGATCCTAAAAAAGACAAGAATGAGGGCAATGTTGGAGGATCTTACGAATTAGTTTCAAGAAAGGAGAGAGGAGGAATTTTGTCATTGAGTCAGTACGAGGATACCTTTGGTAGAATACCAGAGACAAACATTATCCGCAACTTTGATAATTCATCGATCTCTCAATTGCGCTTCAACCAACATGAGCTGTTTGCTTATGAAAACATGCACAACAACTTAATCCCATCGATTTTGCACAACTTGAATGATTTCTTGAAATACAATGACTTTATCAAGTTTGGTAAATTCAATTGGTATATCAAGAGAACCATCCCGTTGGACTCAATAATACTTTTATTCGTGATTATCTGTGTCAAGTTCAAGTATGAGTTCATGACCCTGAGTGAGTTGGTCATCTACGTTAAGTTAATTAACAAGGCGCTTTTCATCTTGAACAGAAAGTACTTCAAAAACGAAAAGTATAAACGGATGTTGTCGTTGACAAATTTGACCTGGGAGTTCATTTTGAAGAAGTACAACATCATCAAGCTTCTTAATTTGAAAAATGAGAAGAAGAATGGAAGAATCGAGTTTTTCGACTACCAGGTGAGTGGATTTATGAATATGAGTGAGTTGTTCAACGTGATGGATGTACCTCAACCTGCTCTAATTAGCAATGGAGTTAATCTCGGACGGATTCAGTGCGATGATGTTCCAGTGAGAGAACTGCAGCAGAAGTGGGATGCGGAAGACTCTGAGTATGACGCATCAGAAAACAAGGCTTTTAATCAATTGGTCTTCTCAAATCAGTTCATACAACAAAAAGATGAAAAGATGGGTGAGATTGACTTACAAGGGCAGAAGCTCGAGTTGTTGCAGCTTAATGAGAAGGTTTACTACGATTTGCGCAACAACTTCGTTGACATAAACGACTACTGCACATTCTATTCTTCCCTTGAAAATGTGCTCCATGAGCTTATGGACTACATCAACAGCGGGAATGAAATCACGATGCAGTAGAATATCAATGTAAGCAATTTCGAGGGCCGGTCTTGCTTTACCATCATTGAAATCCAGGAATGTGGAGGACTGCATGCGACTAAAACACCCATTTCTCCGCATTGTTGTGGGATGATCATGCATGCACGTCCAGCTTAACTGAATCTAATCGAACAGATATGTTATTTGCCCCCTTGAAAATCGTCTCCATTGACATAGAAATGAAAAGCCCCAGCTGTCAGCTGTCACGTTGATTGGGTCAGTAGCCAAGTTTCTGTAGCAATGTATTCTCCGAGACGTTTGCCCACATTTTATCAATACGCACGGACATAACCCGCAAGATTCCTTGCAGAATTGTACGCACCTAAAATGCGTCAACCGTCGTATAAAATAAGTCATAGTCTGCATTACTCTCACTGAGCAACTTTTTATCAATCATGTCTTTCAGTCCTTCGGAACTTCTGGTCCGGCTGCTCTCAAAAGAGCCAGATCTTCGGTCCTTGGAGCTGATGGACTCCACGCAAAATGATGTCTGGACTTCTCGCAATTCCATCATCAATGAAGAGTTGCAAGACCTTATGGTCGATGTGGTGGTAATCTTTTCCAAGTTGCCAGTATTACTGGACACTCCGGCTGTGATTGACAAGTGGAATGCTGCGTTCGACACACTTTTCGAGCTAATGCGGGGTCTTCGCCCCGTAATGGAGATGGAGATAATTACACCCACAGAGCCATTTGAAGGTCGACATGGCCGCTTTTACGAGCCAATTGAGGCCGAGTATTTCCTCACATGCTTCTTTAATGACTTTTATGACGTTTTATCGAAAACAAAGATTCTTGGAAGATTCCAGGTGGAGTCTGCGTGGGCTGAACCCATCGATGATCTGTTTGCATTATACAAATATGTCAGGGAGAACAAAACAAATTTGACCCGTGAACCTCAGAGAAAAGCAAAAAACAGACCTTCATACTCCTCTCAACACCGTCCTACCTACAATGGCATCACAGAGGTCTCGACTGTCCCCGATAAAGATCTCGCATTTCTAGGTATCAAAAAGTACTTAGAAAACTTGGTTGAAGCTGGAAGCACCACTGATGCCTCTTCACGGAATCTCATGGATATTGCCAAAGCAATTGACCATCTGGAAGACTCCAGTATCCACCGATATCTACAGTCGTTCAGGAAACGAGAGTTTGCTAAGTTGTATGCACCAGTACAAAACAGTGTCAACGGTGACATTTTGGTGGGGGTATTGGCAAAGTACTATTTGGAGTTTGCTGCCGACCCCAGAATATTCAATGCGCCCACATTTGAAACAATTGTCAAAGATCTTACTCGAGATCCAAAGTGTGATACGGACCTATGTTAAAACCACAACTTCGCTTTTTTTTGAGAAAGATAATTTGGCAAGTCTGGCAGCACTCTTCCAGTTATTCTTCTAATTTTGTTTAGTCACACTTCTGGTGCGTAGATGTGAAGCCCGATTATATTGAACGTTTGTTAATACCCCGAAAATTTATAGGTGTAATGAACTGCTTTTCGTGAGTTAAAATTTCTTTGTTCGGTACTCAAACCAAAAAATGCTTGGGGTGAAGTGTTGGCATATCATTGAGCAACACGCCGTAGACTATCTACAAGCGGGTTGAAATTGGATGACTGGATAGAGACTTGCCTATCACGAGCTAACATTTACTTTTCTACCATGATTAATTTTCTCTCTCAATAACGCTTTGATGGTCATCCAGTGTCGTGGATTCATTTTTTAATAGTGACCAGTTTGCAAAGTTGATTTTATTTATACATTTTTGACTTTTTGAGATCTATAGCAAGACAAAATATCATCCAATTGCCTATTTTCTTATTCTAATTTTGTACTTGTATACCTACTTGCAAATGTTGGCAGGTTGTCGAACAGGTTGTATAGTGTAGTGGTTATCACTTTCGGTTTTGATCCGAACAACCCCGGTTCGAATCCGGGTACGACCTTCAGTTTTTTCGCTACAGTTTGTCAAATACAACTTTTTTTTGATTAGTCTAGATGTATCAATCAATCTATTTATTCATTTTTAAAGCGAGGTGGTGTCAATGGCTCATAGTTGGAGTTGTACAAGTTGTCACTGGGAGGGCTTCTAGCATAAAGATTTCTCAAGTCCAAGTGCTGAGGACCTAACTCAGATATCTTGGAAACTCCCAACAATCTCATGTCTAACTTGATTTCATCTTTCAACAACTGACATGCTTTGCGGACACCTTCCTCGCCATATGCTGCGTTGGCATACAAGAATATTCTTCCCAAGCCAACTCCCTTCGCACCCAATGCCAAACACTTGATGACATCAGACCCACGCCTGATACCACCGTCAATGTAGATTTCTATTTTGTCATCTAAGCCTTTCTCCTTCAAGACAGGCATCGTGTCTGCCAAAACTTCGATTGGCGCACGTGAGTAGTCCAACTGGCGACCACCATGGTTGGAGAGCACTACTGCTTTCACACCTTTTTCAGCAGCCAACACGACGTCCTCTACACTCTGAACACCTTTGACTCCCACAGGGATATCGGACCATGTTTCAATTTCAGAAATGTCTTTCCAAGTAACTGCCATATCTCTGCCGTAGACCACTGCAGAACCCAAGTCCAGTAAGTTCTGTGCGTCCTGCTTGGTATCCATTTGAGACTCGATTTGAGCCCGAAGCTTTATATCCTTCTCTCTGCGGCCCAACTCTGGTGTGTCGACTGTGACGAAGATTGACTTGAGTCCGAGTCTTTTGCACTCGTTGACCGACTCTTTGGCCGAGTGTTTGTCGGTCACATACAACTGGAACCATTGGTTTTGGTCCTTGGCTGCCTCAGCAACAATGGCTGCCAATGAATAAGATGAATAGTTTGAAATCATTTGCACCACTCTTTCCTTGCCACATCCACGTGCAATTGAGAGCTCTCCGTCTGGATGGCCCAACTTGGCCTGTGCTGCTGCACTACAATAGAATGGAGCCTCAGTTTCTTTGCCCATCATGGTAGTTGAAATATCCACTGAACTCACATCTACAAGTACACGTGGCTTGAAGAAGATCCTAGAGAACGCATTGTGGTTCTCTCTCAATGTGATCTCATCATCAGCTGCGCTGGAGTAGTAGCACCACGCAGTAGGAGGCAAGATTTTCTTTGCTACGTATTCAAAGTCAGTAAGGCGAAACACTTCGGTGATTGGAGGCTTGTTTTCGATGTTCTCCAACCTAACAGAGTCGTCGCCAGCTTCAGTGATGTCCTCAGCCACTTCCATTTCTCCAATCAATGGACCCAAACAATCTTCTGGGTTTAAGTATTTTTCGACAAAGTTTGGAGCGTGGAACTTGTTAAAGATGGCCAGCGCATCTTTACCGGCGTATTTCATGATGATTTTAGGCCCTCCTGGGTGTCTGGCCATGAATTCGGTCAAATCATATACTTTCCCGTTGATCACAACCCACACACCCTCCTCTAGAGTTGTGTGTTTCTGAACTTCTTCAACAGTCACTCCTCCATCATGGGAATCAAGGAAAATGGATTTTCCAGCACACAAGATGGTCAATGCCGAGATAGTACAGGCTGCAAACGCCAAACCGACCTTTGGAGAGCGCCTTAATAATGTGGCTTGTGAGGTGAGAAACCTAGACAGTCTCCACTTCGGAGATTTTCTGGCTGCTCTCAAAGTCCGACCAAAATGTCTACTTGCAGAAAACATCGAGTGTTGAGGTTTCAAGTCGGACTGAATAAATCTTTACAGAATTGGGATTCCGTGCAATAGGAATCCTTTTATATGTCAGATCGTCCACAATAGACATGCACCCGCAATTCGCAACAATGTTACCGCGCGAATTCTCTATTGGGTCTCCCATAATTCATGAGATATGTTTTACCACACTCTACATGACCAAATTTCGACCGAAAAAAATATAAATCGATGATGTAAGTCAGCTTTGGTCTGATATGTCGAATTTAGTCAACAATAATGACCTCATCCGTCAGTGTATCTTTTACTTTGGGTGGAACTTGCGGTGAAGACCCTACCTCTTGCAGGGCTTTATTTATCTTCCCGGAAGGTCCGCTGTCCAGCCCGATGAGATCTGATTCCGACAAATTTTTGCTGGACCTGAGTGACAGCTTTTCCGATGGCCCCTTTTTCTTTGTTAGCGACAGTGACCGCTTTAATGATGTAGCTCCGGCTTTCACAGGAGATGAAGATCTAGAGAGAACAGTTGTCTTTTCGGGAGGGGTAGGTGGATCTCTAGTTGTCTCACTTTCCTGAGAAAGCAGGGCCCCTTCAGACTTTGCGGACACCTTAGTTACTGCACGTTTGAGTCGGCTCTCTAATCTTGACTTTGAGGATGCCATGACGTTTGCCTTCGGCGTTGAAGGCACTTCCTTTGTTTTTCTCTCGTTAATTGGTTCTTCTTTGGATGGCTTATTTGAGTTTCTTCTCCTTAATTCTCCGAAGATGGTATTTTTGTTCTCAAATAAATCGGCCGTGAAATTCTGCTGAAGTAATTCTGTGGCCAAGTTATGTGAGTGTACACTTTTACCTTCAATACTGCCAGCATCAAATTTAGGTCTCAAAATCATATTCCCGAATTCCTTGCAAAGTCGGCTCTTCAAAGATGCAGCCAATGCTTCATTTTTGCTGCTAACGATGTGCACGAGACGAGTCAAATGTGTCAAAATGGCATCTAGCGTCGCTAGGTTGCAGACAGGAAGCTCCAGCAAAGTGTTCTGCAATCCTGTAATACGAGATTTTTCCACAGTTTGGTCGTTAGAAGACACTGGGTAGTTTTGGTACAACGTCTTGATCAAGTCGAAGAAGCTGTAAGGAACAATTGAATCAGGTAATTCCATAAAGTACAATTTGAGCACGTTGGTGACTATCAGTGGCTCGCTATCCTTCAAAAATGTGTGTATCTGTTCTGCGTCGCTCAAATCGTTCAATTGGAATCTGAGTGCATGAACCTGGGATAAATGGACAGGCTGTGTCCAAAGCCCTACTCTCTCCTCGTCATCTTTCAATTCAGGATACACTTCATCCAAGTAGGAGAGCACGCTTTGGATGATTAGAGGAACAGCTCTTCTGTCCAAACGTGACTTGACATTGAGATCAACGCCAAACGTCTGCTTGATGTTGGAATCATAGTAATTATCGTACAATATAACGCGAGGCTCAAACTTTCCAGTGGCGTAGTTCTCAATCAAGAACTTCAAATCGTTGGTGGGATTGATTGTCTCTTCAACAACAAATAATTCGTCGCATGCATGCTTCAAGGCACTCACCTTATTGGAAAATGCCGCTAAGAAATCAAATATCACCTTCTTAATGGCTTTCAAACGGTCAAATTCACATTTCTGCATGAATGTTAAGTGGTCCATGATGACTTCTTCAAATCGACAACGGATTTTGTCCAACTCCTTGGTAGTCTGGAAGTATTGCAAGTCCAAGGTTTCCACCTCGTTGGCAAGCTTCACGTATTGCGATTTGTCCGTGAAGTCGACGGTAGTCACACCTATAGCTTGCTTGACATCCTCAAAATAGTTCGAGAATTGGTTTGTTCTGCTCGACTGAGCAGCAATTGGATCGTAGTTCACAGTGTTTCCTGTCTTTGAGAGATCAAACTCTGACATCTTCGTCATTTCGAAAACAGCGGGCTTCCATTGATATAAGAATTGTGACGAATTGATGAAGTTCTTACTGGCACTCATGGTTCCAATGAGTCTGATGAAACCATTAGCAACCAAGTCATGTCCAAAATATTCAGCCTTGACGATGTTGCCATGGAATTCAGGCATGTTGTCTAATAGCCACTGGGTAATGGCACTTCCTGTAGACACATTATGGTATGTACCCAATATAGGGACTTTGTGAGAAGTCAATTCGATATGGCTGAGCATGTCCGCTAACAATCTCTTTGTGGTCTTCTTATCGTAGGAGTTACCGGCAAATGTATATATTGTGCCTTGGTTATCCTCGTCCTCCTGGTTCTTTCCGTCGTTATCTGATCCACTGGTAGACTCTACGCTTTCAGACTCAGCGATCTCCTTCAACTCCTCATCGGAGTAATGGGATTTAAACTCCTCGAGCATTCTGCACTTGTTGAAGTATTTCTTTTGCAATTTGTCCAAGTTGGTTCTAGCACTTTTGTAGTGCTTGAACTCCTCAGAGACCACCAGTTTCAGGTATTCGACCCTCTGCTCGTGTTCAGCACACCATTTCAGAAATGGTTCCAACACCATGGTCCGGATATTCTCTGCGATTTCCAAGTGGTAGCTGCCCTGTTTGGCAAAGTTTTCGTTAATCTTAGCGTATGCATTCTTGATGGTAGAGACGTAATCGTCGTTTCCGTGTCTTTTGCTTGAGTGTTTGAGTGACGCCGGCAATTGTTCGAGCGTGGTTCCGTAATGGAACTCCAGCTCCATCCTCTTTGTGAATGACTGAATGAAGTCTTCGTTTTCCTTGACACCTTCCAAGAGTTCGTCAAAAAGGACCTCGTAGCCCAGATGATAGTCACGGGTCCAGAAGCTATTTGCAAACGACATTCTTCAGTACTAAGTATTCTGATTAAACAGCCGCAGGCAATTTAGTGAAACCTTAAATGATATTTCCGAAGAAATTTGGTGAGCAATTGATACTTGAGGTGATAGGCAAAGTACACGTTAACAATGTGACAGAGAAGAATGTACAGGTTGAAACTGCTGGATGTGATTGACGTGAAATTCTTTATTCTTATATTTACATATTGAAGTTTTCCTTTTCATAGTCATTTATACGAATTCTCCACTCTCCAAACCCACTAACTGTTTTTACCAGTTTCACAAATTCCATAAATAATTCCCCTTCATTAAATGCGTTTTGTTAACTTCCACATTAGGAAAGATAAAAATCGAAGTTTCACTGCCTGGACCGGTCGCGCTCCTGCTCGGAGGTACGGGTGTTTACTTGTGCCCTTCTCTACTCATTTTTAATGCATTTCTTCCATATTCTTGCAAAAGTAAAATCTTCCGCGATGGCCGTTCAACCCGAATGCCCAGCTACACCCCCCAGACGTCACGTGGCTCGGTTTTCCAGATTTGGGCACGTGACCCCGAAGTCAGCCCGCTCCCACCGCAAGAATCTCTCGATTGACTCAAAATATGCTGACTTTCTGACCTCGCCTGGCAGATTGCCACTATTTAGTCCAAGAGGCTCGAAAGCGAGCTCAAGGGACTCGGTCAGAGCTGTCAATCCATTTACGGACGCGTCGGTTCCATACTTGCCCACTCCTCTGACGGTGGGCACTAGCAGAAAAGTGAAACAATTTTCTGAACCAGTGAAGCCATCCCTGAAGTCCAAGTCGCTAACGGCCAGCCTCCAAGCACTCGCCAATGATAAAGAATACGATGAAGTATATTCGGCTGAAAAAGCTAGCTTATCTTCTTTTACACATGATACCCCTTTTAGTATACCTCCTTTAAGAACTCCATCTCCATGTCCGATGGAATACAAAGAATTTCTTTCTGATAGCGAAGAAGACATTCAAGTGGTCAGTGTTAATGCCTTAAAGAATATCCCTAGATACAAAATGAAAAATCCGTTCATTGAAGTGGAACCGGCAAAGCAAGAGCAACCTCAGATCCAGAGCATTGACTTGTCAACGCACATGGAATTAGTCAACCACCGGACTGGAAAGAAGATAATTAAGAAGTTGACAGAGAAACAACAGAGGTTCAAGCCCCGTAAGTTGCTGTTCACGCAGGACGTGAAACCGATATCGGTGGACTTTAACATTGCCAATCAGTTCATTGACAATAGTATCGGGAAAAATTTCACGATGGACAGTGGCTCCGGTCAGTCTAAGCTTGGATTCAGCATATTCAGCGACTCAGATACGAGCAATTAGGGCCTTACAGTCGTTTCTGAAGGCACACAATCAGTATTTATGGCTAGTGCAGCCATTGTCACTTCAGAATCGGTATTTGGACGGTAATAATATAGCTAATAAACACTATTGAATGAATTCACTAATCCTCGCGGTACTTTTTGATGTTATCCCATGCAAGAGAGTTGGCGTTTGGAAGCTTCACCACTTCGATTTGGTTCAAAATCTCAGGAATGCTTTTGTCTGGATAAGTAGCAACATATCTGATGGGCTTGCTGAGATCACTCACAACATCTTCATCCTCACCACGGAGCTCAACCGGCAATTTGTCCATAATCTCATGGTGCTGAGAGGGCAATGTGAAGCGTAGCGTTAAGTCAGGAAGCAACAAGTCTGCCAACTCTGGAGGTGGTGGGAGTTGCGACGACGATTTCTGCTGCAATTCTGCTTGTTTCACCAAGAGATCATTTCTTCGCTTGTTGCGCAATTCTGTCTGCTCAATGTTGTACAATTTCTCGAAATCGATCATCTTGAACTTGTAGAAACACTTCCATGTATCTGCGGACACCTCTCTGTACGAATTGACCAACAAGTTAAACAAGACGTTGTTGTGCAACATCTCCAAGTTGTTAAAATCCTCAGTGAATCTTCTTTGTCTCTCCATAACAATCTCCACATTATCATCCGAGTAATACTCATGGGTCAACCCCTTGATTGGGCGATCAAACCGTTTCTTCGATGCTTTCATCACCTTATTGGCGGGAATATGTGTTACTGCATTGCTTTTTGGGGCAGACTCAGGAGTGAATTTGCGGATCCGGTTGATTCTATTCACTAATGCTGCATCCTTATAGTTACCGGACCCAGGTCCTCTGTAACTCTTGAAGTAGTAGTACTTCGATTGGTATGCTTCCTGGTCGTTACTAAGAAGAAGTTGTTGCAATTGTTTCGACATTTTTCCTGTTTCGGTGAACCTCAACTGCAAGGAACTCAAATGTGGTTTCTGAGGGTTGAACAATGCGCTCTGTTGAGCCGAGCTCATCTGACCATTGGTGACAAAGTAGTTGGGAACCTTACATAACGCATTAACATTAAATTCTGGGATGAGCCCGCATCCTGGAAGAATGTTTTCGGCGACATCAAGTACATTGGGATCAACACTGCCAACATATCTCTTTTGTCTTCCCAAAGGTTTTTTCGAGCTGGAAGTAACTTCCGGCTCGACAGCAGTCTTGTTCTTAGTGGTATCATACAGTGCGTAGTTATTAGCGGCACATATAAGCTCTCTTTCTTGTGCACTTATAGATGTACCGTACACTCTTCTGTAGTTGCCCTCGTGTTTATACACTTGCAATTTTGTCATCGGGTTGAGACACAAGAACGTTGCATGAGTCAATGGTGTAGTTGCATCCACCTGGCCATACTGTGGGAATACCTGAGACACCGTAATCAAGTCGTCTTCCAAGTTCTTAAGTATCGGCCGTTTTCTCGTTTCGACATCTGGCTGCTCAACAGTGTCACCTACCAAGACATCCTTGTTGACTAATACCAGGTAGATAAACTCCAATTCCACGTAGAAAAGCTTGCGTGACGCTTCAGCGGTGCTGACAAGTTTAGCATCCAAAAGGGCCCTATTGAGCTCTTCATCAGACAACTTTAGGAAGTTCTTCTTTGCCACGCCGCTTCTTTTGACAAGCTTAGCGATCAACTGGTAAGAAGAAGGATAGTTCCACAACAGCGCTAGCTGCTTCACCAAAACATGTTCTTTAGCCTGGTAAACAAAGTATGGAACTCTAAAGTCCAAACTGGGCGAGTAGCCGGAGCCGTCTGGCGCCGAAATCTCGACAGGAACACGAAGACGTGTGTATCCGTGGTTCGGAGCCGCATTCTGAGGCCAAACTGCCCTAAGAGACATGGTGGTCAATTGGGTTAAGTATCGGCATAAACTGTATCAGAAATCATTAAAGTAAGTTTGTGGTGTACGGGTGTACGGTCTAGTGTGGATGTGAGTGAGAGAGAAAGCCTAGGGAAGCCAAGTGCAGAAAGAGCAATGGGAGGCTGTATAGCGAAGATGAGAATTTTCAGCAGTAGTTCGTAGATTTTAGATGAGTCTGAAATTTTCAGATTCCACAAATGAGTCTAGAAACCCATGTTTGCTCTGACTGTGTTTGTTATGTCACGTGAGAAGTCATATCCTCACTCAGAGCCACTTGGGAAATAACCTTACCACACCCAAACATATTAAATTCAATATATTAGCAAAATTCAAATTGGAATAAGTTTATCTGCATTTTTCCACTTTCTCCCGAAAACCATCACAACGTGCTTATTCAAACCATATTACTAGATCCCCGGACCAGCTTTATGCAGTACCTACCGCCCCACTCGCCCATTAATGATATCCTGATCTCACCATTTACCCAAACCAGACAAACTAACTGAAATAGCACTCGCCATGGGATTATCGTTCTCCAAGTTGTTTGCGGGGCTTTTCGGCCACAAGGAAATGCGTATTTTGATGGTTGGGTTGGACGCTGCCGGTAAAACCACCATCTTGTATAAGTTGAAGCTCGGTGAGATTGTCACCACTATCCCTACAATCGGATTCAATGTCGAGACCGTCGAGTACAAGAACATCGCCTTTACTGTATGGGACGTTGGTGGACAGGACAAGATCAGGCCTTTGTGGAGATATTACTTCCAGAACACCCAGGGTATTATATTCGTTGTTGATTCCAATGACAGAGACCGTATTTCCGAAGCCAGGGAGGAGTTGCAGCAGATGCTCAATGAGGATGAGTTGCGGGACGCCTTGTTACTTGTGTTTGCGAACAAGCAGGACTTGCCCAACGCCATGAATGCTGCTGAGATCACGGAGAAGTTGGGATTGCACTCAATCCGTCAAAGACCATGGTACATCCAGGCCACATGTGCCACCTCTGGGGACGGTTTGTACGAGGGTTTAGAATGGTTATCGAACAACTTGAAGAATGCCTAGTTATGTTATTGTTTAGTCATGGAAATACACAGTGAAACTGATGAGTACGAATAGGTGCCGTGGAATTATTGAGTAGGACTGGTGAGATTGGAGTTGGTGCTTTAAAGTTGAAGACAAGAAAAGAATTGAGAGTATGTTGAGTAGTTGGTTTAGAGAGCAAAGAGATAGAAATGGTTTCTTTCAACGGTGGCTGTAACCGGTTGCCTTGGAAGTGTGGAGCATCAGAGTAAAGAGAAGAACGGAGTGAAAGTGAAGGCAGATAAATTGCGGCATTACAAACATTAGAGATGAAAATAAATTCAGTATACGCTCCGAAAACCCCACGCTGATCAACACTTTGGAAATCGTATAGTGAGCATGATTATTACACACTCACTGTTCACATTTAAAAGTAAGGCCTAATATCGATTGTATAGGAATTGTGCGGACAGCCGTTTCAATTTGGACTCCTTTGGAATGTTGACGTTCACCTAAATTTCTGTGCGCACATAAAGTTGTTCAGTGTATAAGTTAATAGGAATTGAATAGATAGCGATGACAGAATTGCCGTGTTTTGCATTTCAGCATAATTCTGCCATTGCCCATCCAAGGATTTTTCTTATGGTTCATTATCATTCAATTTTGAAATACTCTCACAATCACTCAATTTTGATACACTATTACAATCACTGAATTATCATGCCCTATTACAATCACTCAATTATCATTCTCTATTACCATCAATGAGTTTTCTGAGTTCTCTAACACTATTGTTATCATTTAGTTTTCAGGCACTATTATCATCAATCGTTTCTCAAATACTATTACTATCAATAAATTTTCATGCGCTTTTATCACCAATCAATTCTCGTGCACTATTATCATCAGTCAATTCTCATGCACAATTACCATCATTCAATTCTCATGTACTTTTCAAAGCCAGTATAGTCAACATTAGATTTTGCTGATCATATCCCCAGCTCAGCATTGTAACCATTCTTTTCTTCATTCTTTCTGTAATACAAGCATGTTCTTCTCTCTCCCTTCTTCATTCTCCACCTCGTCCGAATTCCTGCCTATCCTCGGCACTTCCCCCACACTCCGCTATATTGCAATGTGCACTTGATAATTGCATATATAACCAGCTATTCTTTTGTAGTAAGCCATCTACCATTTCTTTGTAAATCATGTCGCTGGAAGATATTCTCTACGAAGTAAAAGACAGAGTCACCATCATCACCCTCAACTTGCCCGCCAAATTGAATGCCTTGAACGGCTTCCAGTACCTCGAGTTGGCCAAGTTGATCGCTCAGGCCGACGAGGAGGAAGATACAGTGGCTACGTTGATCCAGTCTACGGGCAGATACTTCAGTGCTGGAGCCAATGTGGCCGATATTTCCATTGCTGATGGCGTGAAGGACTCGGCCGAGTTGTTCTCCCACGATTTCTGGTTCAAGAACTTTGTTGGGAGAAACGCTTATCTTGTGGACTTGTTCCATAACCACAAGAAGGTTTTGGTTGCTGCGCTCAACGGGCCTGTCATTGGCTTATCTGCCGCTTTGGTGGCGTTGTGCGACTTGATCTACGCCATTGACGAGGACAAGGTATTCATGTTGACTCCATTCTCCAACTTGGGATTGGTGGCAGAAGGAGCATCTTCCTCCACGTTGTTTTTGCGTTTGGGTTGGTCCAAGGCTGCCGAAGCATTGTTGTTCTCAAAGCCTATTCCAGGTAAGGACTTGGACAAGTTGGGCTTCTTTAACAAGACATACACTGGCCAGGGCTTAACCACCGAGCAGTTCAACGAGACGGTTTTCAAGGAGATGGTGTCGAAGTTCGAGGGCTTATACGAGCCATCCATTTTTGCCAACAAGCAACTTCTCAAGTCCAACAGAGATTTGTTGATCAATAGTGCCAACTCGAAGGAACTTATCGAGGGTTTCAACAGATGGATCCAGGGTATTCCCCAACAGAGATTTGTCCAGCTTGCCAACAAGCAGATCAAGCACAAGATGTGAGGATATAGATGGTGTGGAGATCGTTTAGACCTGAAGGTTGTGAGTAATTTATATGGCGACTACAGAGCACAGCATAGTAGACAAGCAGGATTGACAAAGTATGTGTGATAGCGAAGAAAAATCTCAAAAAGAATTTCTAGCAGCATATTCTTACTCATGACTTTGGTGAAGGGCTTTAATACTACGTGATAATCGTAAATACATGTGTAGTCTCACTATTGATGGTGAGAGCCTGAGAGGTACTGATGTATAAGGGTACATCAGAGCAGTATAGTAAAATGCGTGTAGGCATTTTACATACCTGCAGATAACTCTATGAAATAAGGCTAATACCGTATTTGGAGTTATGGTAATCTCTTATGAGTTGAAGACTCGGGCGTGACACGCCTTACGGATGTATTTCCAATAGGGACGTGTTACCACGGCTATGTCTTAATAGAGATCTGTTCCCGCGGCTATTTTCCGATATGGATGTTGCTCTTAATAGACACGTGAGACACAGTCCATTGATGATCTCATCCAGGGAAAACTATGTAAGGAGGTAGATTTGCTCATCATTTGGGAAGGACAAGGAGAATTTGAAGAGTGAGACATACGTATAACGTACGTAATCAAATATATACCGACCAAACAAACAATCCAGAGAGACATCAATGGAATTAACAGGTACTGCATGAACTTGAATCATTTCGTGCGCTTCAAAATTCATCATATGTCACCACTTTAGAGATCGTAATGGAAAGTCGAAATAACATATATGACCACTTTACAGAGCATATTGGCAAAGGGTAGACGAGTAGACTACAAGAAAAATGAGCACTTTGACCTCGTTCAAGCGTTTGAGGGAATTATAGATAGCATTGTGTAACGATTTACAATTTAGACAGAGCAAATTTGAAATTAGAGAGAGCTTATTCGAAAATCCAGTGAACATTAGAAAAAAGGAGTAGTATAATGGAAAGAAGAGAGAAAATATGCGACCACATTTACTCCTCGTTCAAGCGCTCGAGGGAATTATGAATATCATTGTGTAAAGATGTACAATTTAGACAGAGCAAATTTGAAAGTAGACAGCTTATCGGAAAATCGAGTGAATATTAGAAAAAAAGGAGGAGTATATTCGAAAGAAGAGAAAACATAATCGACCCCTCGAGAGAGCCTGCAGGAGCGTCAAGAGAACATAATAAAGTCGAGAGAACTTATGCGTCCACTTTAGGGAGCAAATTGAAAAGTAGAGAGATCATACGCGACAACTTTAGAGAGCATAATGGAAAGTCGAGTGGAATTTAGAAAGAAGAAAGAATACATTCGAAAGAAGAAAAAACGAAAGAGACCCGTGAAATTCCTCGCACGATTTTCATTGAACGAAATCGAGTATTCAAGATTTCATAGAAGCGAATTTGAACCTCTCCTTTTGCAAGATCTAAAACAAGCCTACGCGAATTCACAAGGAAAAGTGTGCCAATTCCCAACCCTTTTTAATTGCGGATTCATAAAAGCTTGTTGACGAATTTGAATGGTCAAGGCGTGAAATTGAAATTGAGCAGTGCGAGGTTCGAAATAGTTCCGCACCAAATGTATTTTCGAAAATGCTGTATTTAAAACTCTGGAGAAGCGAACTTTGAACTTCTCAGCGAACAAATTCCAAGTTCAACTTTCACGAATTTAGAGAAAGCATAGTGCGTATTTCCGATTCCCGTTATAAGAATATGACGAAGTAAATACCCGCATTTGAAAACACCAAGGTGCCCATTAGAAAATGACTTGTACGATATTCGAAAGATTCCGCCATATTATTAGAAAATCTGTGAGAGATTAAGATACACTAGCCGTAGCTTACTTCCCACCACTACAAGCAATTTTCCTGCTGCTTCTAATTTTTTCATAGTTTAGTTTACACAATACCAACCCAGTACTTTTTTATTACGAATATTATCCTTGTTAACCATTTTCAATTCACTAGTTACCTTTATTTCCCCATGATCACGGCCCCGCGCAATACACACTCTAATCTCTCTCGCATTTCACTTACACCTTCTTCACCATGGATATTCACCACGACATGCCCGCCGAAGCAGAGCAAAACTTCCTGTTTCGTGTCCTTGTGGACGCGGTGAAGGTGTTTGTAGACGCAATTGCAGAGCAGAGCCAGTACGCAGAGTCCCATCAGCTCATGTGGGACAGGTTTGGAGGCTTGACAATGTACGCATGTTCGCTATACGGTCTCTCCACGCTTTTTGTGGCTCTAGTGTTGAACAGAACGGCGATGATTGCATCCACCAACCACTTGCAAAGGCATCGGTCCGCTCGTCCGGGCATCATTGGGTTTATGGTGAGACACGAGTGGACCAAAGTGGTCACTCTTACGTTGCTACGACTACTGGCCATGATGTCGCTTCTGGTTAATGTATACTATGTGTTGGTGGCACTCTCGGTGAAGAAGCAATTCTTCAAGCCAGAGAATCTCTCTCGCCTTACAAGGATGATCCCGTTGTCGTACATCCACTACGATCCTGACGTGTTTGCTCACAATAAGTATATGGGTATGCCCAACGACGAGGTGCGGTTTGGGCCTACGTCGGCGATGCTCTGGCCCGTTTTCTGGAGTGTTAGCTACTCTTTGTTTGTGGAGACGTTTGCCTCGGCCATCAATGGCGTCAAGCCGTTCTTGGAAGGTGGAATCACTCTTTTTGAGCTCTCATTGGCTCTTCAGGAAATGAGCTCTGGTTTCTTCTTTTTGAGAGAGCACAACATAGCAAAAAGACCATCTGAGCAGGTCTTGATGGTGTGTCTTTTCCTGCTTGCCGACCACATTGTTGGCCAGTTTGGGGCACTTTGCTACCGAAACAATTACAGGTTAATTCCACTGACATTCTTGAACTTCTGGTTCGTGTGGTACTTTGTCTCCACAATCACGCTGTCCGGACTTCTGTTTCTTCTGTTTCCGTTGAACATCCTCTTCACATACCTCGGCTTGGTGTTGGTGTTGATTATCATCTTGATCTGCTTAGTAATCTTTGTTTTGGCAATTATTACCAAAGGCTCCAGCTTGCAAGATCTCAACTATGCAAGCTACTTCATGGACTCAGAAGAGTTATCGGAGTTCTTCTCAAAACATTTGAGCCTTTCCCTTCGTCAGGACTTCTACACTGCTGTCGTCAATATCGGCATATTTGCCATTACGCTGGCCGGAAAATCTAGCTACATCACTGAGTACAGCATTTTCCAGGGACCTACTGAAACATGGCTAGAGACAGGTTTGTGGGCACGGGTCCAAGCTGCCTTCGGTGTAGAGTCTCTTTCAGAGCTGGACCAGTTGGTCCAAAGTGGAAAGCTTCTCAAGTTCTTGAAGGAGAACAATATGACTGGCTATGGAAATGTCATCAATGTTCCTTCTGAAAGGTTGACAATAGGTTCTAGCGGTAATAAGCAGACTGGTGAGCGCATAAGTGCTTTGAAAGTTAAGATGACATACTTGAGGGAAATTGCTATTCGGTTCGGCCAGCTAGTGTGGTCGCTAGTGTACCAATCTCTTATTCGTCAGTTCATTCCCCGTGTGTTCAAAAAGTACATCCTCGGAAGACCAGTCTCGATTCACGACGACAATGAGGCCGAGACTGAACAAGATTTTGAAGTCAGAAAGTCCAGAGCACCAGCGTTTGTCCAACATCTCATGACAAAACGTGAGGAGCAAGTGGCCAGAGTTGGTTTCGATTTGAACAAATTAACAGAGGAAGAGTTACAGGAACAATACGCCCAGATCCTTGCCGAAAGGGACCTTGCGGACACCGATGACTCGCCAGACTTTGAGATTGCCGATCTGGAATATGAGTCTGAGTCTGAGGTGGAGTCAATCAACTTGGAGCAGGGCCACGTCTTGCGAGCCAGTGGACGTGCGCAGTTCTTTCACGAATCTGCTTACGAATCACCGATGAGTGAGCTCATGACCTCAGATGCCTTTGTTGAGCTTATTGACCAGCATGACATCTTGACCCGTCACTTGCATTACGAGCATTCAGACCATGGCATATTGACTCGTGCACGGTATAATGCGTTACTTCAACCGGAAATCTCTTCGCCGCAAGATGAGGCCAAAGCGCTTTTACAGCTTCTACTTTCGAAACGTCACATTGCACAAACGCATAGTAACTTGGATGACGATGACGATATTGATCCTCGTCTTGCATGCGTGATTTGCCAGGTGAAAGCCAGGGAAATAATCACATGGCCATGCAAATGTTTTGCAATCTGTGAGGGCTGTAGACTTAGCTTGGCCTCTAAAGGAATGGAAGGATGTGTCTGCTGCCGTCGTGATGTGGAAGGTGTATCCAAGGTGTTCCTACCTTAATATGCCCTGCTACTACAAATAAAATTTGCATTCCATTTTCTGAAATGAAAATCTTGAGCTACAATTGCCAATCGGGACTCGTGGAGCAGTTCCAAAATTTTTCCCATTCAGACTCTGTTGGCTGTTGGTAAAATCTCTCATTGAACCTTTCCAGGGCTCTTGGTAGCCAATAGGGGTAGACTGAGGTGCACGTGATGTGGTTGAGTTGCCACTTCCATCAATATTTTTTCCTGTTAACCACACCATCCGACTTGTATATACAGTTCACACCCGTACCTTCGAAGATCCACCTGCTCACCGCGTTGGTAGTCACCAATACATAGACGGTATTCCTCTAGGGAAGAATAAAAAACATGTCAGTCAAGACTGTCACCACCATTACCACATCTATACCTCCGACCGTGGAAATTCTAGAGGCCAGAATTGGCCAGACTCTCACTCATTGCTTGAGTTACCTAGAGAAAGTTCCTGGAGGGCTGATTGTTCGGAGATACATCAAGTCCTCCTACAAGAACGATCCCATTCGGTCTGTATTTGAGTTTACCTTGTTTATTTTTGCCGTCCACTACTTTTTGTCCTCAAAAAAGAAAGAGAACAAATCCGAATTGGTCAAGTTCTCCAAAAGTGAAATAGATGATCTTATTGTTGAATGGGAGCCTGCTCCTTTAGTCGAGGAGGTCACCGAATTGGAGCACTGGCGCTTACGTGAAAACCACGTCAAAGGTGCCAACGGTGCCCACATCAAGCTTGTTCAGCACCCGGAGTACGGTAAGGTGACCAACATGTCCAGTCTTGACTTTCTCAACCTCAACGGTAACAGTGAAATGGATGCTGCCGCTAAGCTGGTAATTTCTACTGCTGGAGTAGGTGCCTGTGGTCCCCCAAACTTCTACGGTACTCAGGATGTCCACGTGAGATTGGAGGAAGACTTGGCTAGATACTTGGGCACTGAACAAGCTATTTTGTATGGGCAGGACATTGTTACTGCAGGATCTGTGATTCCGGCTTTCTTGAAGAGAGGCGACTTGGCCGTTGTGGACTCTGGCGTGAGCGTGGCTCTCCAGAAGGCCTTAATTGTCAGTCGTTGTGACATTCAATGGTACGATCACAATGACATGACACACTTGGACCAATTATTGTCGGAATTGGAGCCAGAGTTAAAGAAACAGAAATTGCGTAGAAGATTTATCATCACCGAAGCTTTGTTCTTGTACTCCGGTGACATCGTTAACTTGCCTAAGATCGTCGAATTGAAGAACAAGTACAAGTACAGATTGTTCTTGGACGAGACCTTGTCGATTGGAACATTGGGTAAGTGTGGTAGAGGTATCACCGAACACTTTGGAATTTCTAGAGATGAAGTGGCAATCACGATTGGTACATTGGCCAATGCCTTCGCCTCTTCTGGTGGTTTCTGTGTCGGTGTGACCCCAATGGTGAATCATCAGAGAATCAACTCGAACGCATATGTATTCAGTGCCGCGTTGCCTCCATACTCTGCTAAAGTTGTCTCTGAAGCCATAAAATTGATCACCAACTCTGTAAATGACAATGGCGAGTCTGCTGTAGTGACATCTTTGCAAGAAAGGGTCAAATTCGCCTACCTTAGAGTCAACGAAGTGTTCGCCAAGTCCAAATACTTGAAGGTGAGGTCATGTGAGGAATCCCCAATTATCCACTTAGGATTTACAGATGAGTTCAGAGAAAAATTGGATTTACCTGCCAAGTATGGCAGCGCACATTTTCTCATCAAGGGTCACCCTGACCGCAAGTTGAATGCATTCAGCAGCCACTACAATGTGGAATGCTACATTTTGCAAAAAATAATCGATGCACTTCTCGAACAGCAACACACATTAATCAACAGAACACGTATCGTCTTCGAGCAGGAGAGTTTGCCAATCCAGAGCCCAAGATTATTAGTTCACGTCAATAGCGGGATCTCGAAGCAAGAATTAGATTCCGCAATCTCTGCATTGCCTATCATCACCAATGAGATTTGCTCCAAGCTTAAAAAGCCTGTCGATCTCGTCACCTTGCAAAATGAATTGATCACTCGTTGATCATCCACCTACATCGACACTTCTCTTGTTTTATATGCCCCATTAATTATTCCATACACACTTCCCTAATACATACTTAATCACTTGGCCATACGGCTTCTGGCTTCCTTAGCGATGGATCGAGCCTCTCCTACATCATGGGCGTTGCTAAGACTAAACTCCTTGGCCAACTCATAAGCTTCTTCATAACGTCGGTTCTCCAACGCATTTCTTGCAAGCCATAATCTGGCCTTTGAAGTTTCGTCAGTGATACCCCAATCAAATTCTTGTTCAAAGCAGATACGCATGTATCGATAAGTCTCCTTGGGTCGAGCCAATTTCTCGGATATGGTGGCTAACTTGTAGCAAATGTGAGGCTCAACGCTCAAGTAGTCATCCGATTGATCTTCTGTTGCTCGATTTAGTCCATCTATAGCAAGAGCCTTTTCAAATGAGCGTAGTGCTTCCTCCCACTTATCAATCTTTTCATAGCAGTTGCCAATAGCCTGCCACATTCGCTTGTCAGTTGGCTGAAGATTAGTGGCCCTCTGGTAGTAGTACAAAGCATACAAATGCATGTCAAGGACCTCATATGCTTGTCCCAAACCATACCAGGCTCTGAAGTCCTTGGAGTTGATGTCAACGGCTCGTCTATACGACTCTATTGCTGCGTGGGAATTCTTCAATTCCACAAATTCGTGGCCCATTAATGTCCACGCACTGAGGCAATTCTTGTTGAGAGTGAGGGCACGTTTATAGTACATGATGGATTTATCGTGCTCTCCCTTCATCGAATGGTAATTGGCAATGATACAGCAAGTTTCAGATCGAAACTTGTCAATTTGTGATGCAAACTGTGCAAGGAAAGAAAGCTTTGACTTTTTTTCCATTACGTAAAGCATATTGGAATAAGTATCGAGATCGTCTAAGCGCATAGGATCACTCATGAGGATCTCATCAAAAATCGCCTCTGCTTGGAAATAATCTAAACCATGGTATGCAGCAAGAAACTTCTGAACTTTCAAGAATGTGAAGTTAGGAAACAACTCGGATAATACCCCGAGCTTTTCAGCAAATTGGGCCAGCCTCTGATAGAATTCTTGTAGCATGACAATCTCAAAAAACTGAAACATAAAGCTCGAAGCTAATTGTGGATGCGAGGACCGTATCTGTTCTACAAACACCTGAGCTTCATCGAAGCTGGTGAATGTGGTGAGTAACTCTTGCCAGCAGCTCCAATTATATGGAAAAATCAGAAGAGACTGTAGTAGACTAGCCTGTGCCAACAGGAACTTCTTCTTTTTTGCATAGATCAATCCTACCAAGTAGTGGAGAAACGAGTTTGGCTTTCCTTCTTTCGTGTGATATTGTTCCGCCTCACCAACCAATGTGCCCAACTTGCCATTGAGTGCATCTGCAAGGTCTCGCAGACTTTCTGGACCAGTTACTTGCTCTTCTTTTACGGGTCCCACACTCATAAGCTCGTCTGTATCACCTGCGGCTCTTCTGTCTATGCTTAAGTATGTAGAGTATAGCTTGAGAAAGACCGCGTTTCCACTTTTGGCGTCTTTCAATGTGTGAGCTGCCCGGTCATACTCTTTGCAGCTAAAGTACGTCTTCGCTAGCATGAAACTAAACTGATCCTTTTTCTCGTCGTCATCTAGAACAGGAGTTGGAAACTCAAACAGGTCTGTACACCGAGCTAGTCCGTTTAATGCTTCGGTACACCACTTGGCTGCATACACCAAATTGACATTGGAAAGTTTAAGTGAAGCGTCGTATAATTGAAGCCGTAAGGAGTTCACTTCCGTCATATTTCTCGTCTTCAAATTGGCCAAGATGATCTGGTTGTAGATGATGATATTGGTACGCACCCGTGCACCACATACATTATGGGTTCATTTCGTATAGGGCTATTCTCACATAAATACAGAGAAACCATGGTGAATAACAACAACATTGCGTACTTGCAGTCGAGTGCTAGTAAAGCGAAAGCATCTTTGCAGTCCCTCGATGAAATTATATGTTCTGCCAAACAAATAGCACAGGGAGATCAGGTGGAGAAGGGAAGATTGAAGAAGATCCAGAAACAGGCGATCTTGGACTCGTTCACCGTGAAAAAATTCCATAGAGATTTCAAAGAGTGGGAGAATATGGCTCAGAGGCAATTTGTAGATACTCAGGTGAAAGCATACAACAAAAAGTACGCCCAGATCTCGCGTTTACACAGTGAGACCTTGCACTTGGAAGAGACGCTCTCAGAACTTCGAAGCACTATTCTGCTTCCGCAGTTCCACTTTTCAATCCAGACTTTGCAGCATTATGAAGACGGAAAGCTACTTGAACATGTCGCCAAAGACGAAAAGGGCCAGTATCCCAGTACCGTGAGCACAGACCAGATCTTCTCTCTAGATCCCAACTCCACGCTCCCGCATCCCACATACCAGGAATTTAACAAGCTAGTGAACATTGAATACCGGTTGCGGATGCAGCTACAGATCAAATATGAGGTTTTGCTTCGAGTCAAGGCTAATTTGGCTGCGAAGAACTCTCAATGGGCCACTCGAGATTCGACATTAAACCAGTTCATCACGAGAGATTTACCTAAAGTTATTGACGAAGTGAAAAAAATCAAGACCAGCGAATACGAGGACTTGAAATACTACGAGGAGGATTTCGACATGGAAGACGAAGCCAACGACGAGCTGGGTGATAGTGGCACGGAAGCCATTCCTGAGGAAGAAGATATAGACAATTTACAGAAAGAGGCAGTTGCAGACGGTCATACAGAAGAACCAGACACCAAAGATCAAGCATCAAATGAGGAGGATTTGAACGAGGAAGAGGCGGATGGTGAAGGTAAGCAGATTGTACAAGAAGACAGAGATGAGGAAGAAGAAAAGTTAAAATACAACGACGAACAAGCAATCCTGGCTCAACAAGAGGCAGATATCCACGACAATGAACCTGTGGAACAAGTTCCTGCTTCTGCCGACGACATGATTCTAGATTAAGTTATAACTCTACATCGAGACACAATTCTAAGATTGAGTCGGACCTTTCATCTACAGGAAAACCCATCTACTTTTCAATTTCAATGTCATTGGTATATTTCCTTATAATACATATTTATGCTGGCTCCGTTTTGGTGGCAGCAGAAGCCTCCGGCTCTCCAGACCAGATGTAGTTGAACACTTGTGCTGGCGAATCGCCCAAGTTCTTTCTGTAGTTGACTATTCTAATGAGCTGGTACCCAGCAACACCTCCGAGGAAGAAGTTCACACTGGCCAACAAGAGGTTCTTGGGTCTGATGACGAATCCGGCCCATCTCGTCCATATGGCACCCGTAAAAAACAAGGCCAACTGCTGTGTTCCCGAGATCTTTTCTACTGGTCTCTGTATGTCGTTCAAGCCGGCGATGACCAAACTCCACTTGAAAACAGGAGCCCAGAAGTGAACAGTCTTTGGGCCGGTTTCGGAATTGAGAAAGCGCAGGAACTTCGATGCGTGTTGTGCTGTGGAGGCCATGGTGACTTGCTTTTTCGGTCAACTATGTAGGAGACTCTAGTGTGATATACTTCGGAGGGCTCGCTCCCATTTTTTATGACGGGCTGCACGCAGGAAGGTGGGGATAGATCCGGTTGAATGCGAGGTGAGTATTGAGCAGGTGTAACGGTGAGAATTGGGTACATGGTGATTTTTTTCTTGAGGTTGTTTTTTTTCCAATTAATGTTCATGTCTTCGCTGAATGTTGCTGACTTTGGCGCCTGAAGGTTCCGTCAAATTGCAAAAACTGTAGTTTTACCTGTAAGTGCATTGCAGAAAAGTGGGGTCAAGGTTGCTCGGAGTTGGGGCCGTGAGTTATTATGACTCAGATATGAGCTACTCTGACTCAGATGTACGAACCTTGCTTGCACAAGTTGTAGAAGATGGAGTTCCGGTCGTTCAACAAGTTGGCTGGTGAGTCAAATTCCTTTACTTGTCCCTCTTCCAAGGAGAGAATACGGTCACAGTCCATGACGGTGTCTAGACGGTGCGCTATGGTAATGATGGTTTTGTGCTTGAATTCCCTCCTGATTGTAGCCTGAATGATCTTGTCTGTTTGGATATCCACAGATGCTGTGGCCTCGTCTAGCATGAGAACCTGTGAATGGTTCAACAAGGCACGGCCCAAGCACATCAATTGTCGTTGTCCAGCAGAGAAGTTGGATCCACCTTCGTTAACTTTGCTATCGAGACCCTGGCCACCATGGAGTGTTTCTATAGTAACCTTGAGACTCAGTTGTTCCAACACTTTCCACAATCTCTCGTCAGTATACTCTCCGAAAGGATCCAAGTTCTGTCTGATTGTGCCTTCAAAGAGATGCGAGTCTTGCGGAATAATACTCAAATTGTGACGCAAGTCAAAGAGCTTTAGCTTCGAAACGTCGATGTCATCGATCTTGATTGTTCCCAGTGTTGGTTGAATCATGCGGAAGATTGCAAGCACCAAGGAACTCTTACCAGCTCCTGTTCTGCCAACGACTCCAACCTTTTCACCGGCTTGAACGCTGAGATTGATGCTCTTGAGAACCGGCTCTAAATTTTTTGCATACTTAGTGGAATAATTCTCCAAGAAGATCTGCCCGTGCGCTGGCCAGTCTTGTGGTGGAGTAATATTTTCAGCACTGTCATCTTCCTCAGTTGGAAGCTTACAGTACTCAAAACATCTCTCCACGGAAACAATATTAGCCTCGACTTCTGCTGACATTCTCACCATCGTCTTCAAAGAGTCTGTGATTTGCAAAGCATAACTCATGACAAACCCAGCCATCCCAGCACTCACTGGTGAGGTAGTAGTTGATTTGTATATCAACATAGACGATGAGGTCCAAATGATGATAGATCCGATAAACTGGAGTCTGACAGAAAGCCATCTGTTGATAGATCTCAACATGAACAAGCTTCTGAGATTGAAGTCAACATTAGCATTGTTCATGTAGATGAACCTGTCGCTTTGACGATACGACCTGATTGTCTCCACACCTGTTAAACTCTCCTGGAAATGAGCAAATATCGGAGACCGAGAAATTGAAACCAATCTCTTCAACTCTCTCTGGACACAAATGTAGTACTTTTGATAGTAGCCGTATGCAAACAACAAGAACAATACAACGACGAGAAACATGGGAATCCCTAATCCTACCACGGCAAAAGTCATGACGGTCTTAAGAATTGTACCCATGCACACATTAAACGAACGCGGAAGGGCATCATCGACCTTGTTGATGTCATTACTGAATCTGTTCATGATTCTGCCAACTGGAGTTCTTTCAAAAAAATTCATCGGTGCTTTCATGACTCTTCTGGCCATTCGTTCATGCACAATACGGCCTCCTCGTATGCCTAAGTGGATCCAGAAGATTACTCCCTTAACTGCGTTAAGCACACTTGTGCTCAAACCAAGAAGCGCAAACACACCGATATAACGCAAAGCTTCACTATTGTCACCGATCTCTGCATTCCTCTCTGCCCATTTCTTGAGCCAGTAGTTATTGAAAATGGAAGCTAGCGTGGCAACCACATACAATATGACCCAGGAGATCACGCCCGTAATTGAACATGCTCGGATATATTCAAAATAGACATTCCACTTCACTTTACCCTTGGCAGAAATTTCAGCAGTGGGGCCTGTACGATTATTAGTAAGATTCTTGCGAAACGGGTCCCAATCATAGGCTGCCAAACTGGCTCGTCTATAAGCTTCAACGGGAACCGTAGTGACACTTGGATCCGGAGTGTCACTCAGATCTGACAAATAATCTGGAGCGAGTGAGCGAGAGGCGTCTCGAGTTTGAGATTGAACAGTTTCATCAAGTAATTCGTTTAGTTTCGGATGTAAATTGTTCGCCCGAATTTCTGTGTAAGATCCTTGCTCGACAATGGATCCATTCTCGAACAAGTAAACCTTATCTGCATTTTCGAGGACTAAAATATTGTTGGTAGCTAAAATGATGGTTTTGTTGGCGAGCAAACCGGTTTTGCTCAACACGTTTGCAATAATATTTTTGCCCACATGACTATCAACTGCACTCAAAACATCATCAAGCAAGTAAATATCTGCTCTAGCATATACTGCTCTAGCTAACGCCAATCTTGCCTTTTGTCCACCAGAGAGAGAAATCCCCTTTTCACCGACTTGAGTGGCATCACTATCAGGCAAAATCTTCAAGTCCGGCAAAAGTTGACAAGCTTCAATTGTGCGATCATAAAACTCCTTATCGTACTTGTGTCCAAAAGTAATATTGTCTCGAACTGATGCATTCATTATCCATGGATTTTGTGAACAGTATGCGACTGTTCCATGGACTTCAATTGGATTTGGCTTCAAATTAGGTGACTTGGAGTTTAGTGCATCAAGTTGACCATTGATGGAAGAAAGTAACGATGACTTTCCTGATCCCACTTTACCTACAACACATACGAAGTCTCCCTTGTTAGCAGTGATCGTAATATCCTTAAGTGCGCAGTGAAAGGCCTTGAAGTCCATTTCCTCTGTAATTTCGTCCACTTGCGGGTGATTCCAAAAGAATGAAATGTTTTGCAACTTGAGTGCTTCTTCATCGTCTGTAGATTTGATTTGTACCAAGTCTGAGTTTGTTTCAGGTGCCAATAGAAATGATGCAATTCTTTCGAGGGCAACCGATGCTTCAGTGATATAATTTATCACCATTGGTAACAGCAAAATTGGCCTAGAGAGAATGTTCAAAAGCGCAAGTGCTGGGAAAACAATCTCTGAGGTCAATGGGGTCTTCAGGAAAATTGCAAAAGATGCAAAAGTTGCAAAAGAGACTAGAAATGGTAATGTCACCCATATTAAATTGCCAATTTGATTAATGCCTCTGATTTTCCGTAAGTTCTTGAGTTCCTTGTTATTTCTTGCTTCGAGTAACCGGTTTAACATCGGCGTCTCCCAAGCGTACAATTTGATGGATTTCATGGACACAAGAATCTCATTAGTGATTCTGTTTCTGTTATCCTTCAATTTCATCTGCACTTTGTTGAGTCGCTTCAGGTGCCGCACAATAACAGTGTTGATTGGCATGACTATAATGATGGCACCCACACCGGCGAAAGCAGCAGTTCCCAAGATCCTCCAAAGAGATAAGATACAAAGAGCTAATTCTGTTGGTGCAATAATGACAGTGCTGATTTCCTGGGAACACGTCTGCACTCTAGGAGCGTCAATGGAAATGAGATTAACGATGTCACCAGTTGACATTTGCGACCGTGAGTATGAGGAAAGCTTGAGACTCTTTTGGAAAATGAGTGAAGTTAGAGATGATCGGCAGCCCAAACCAACCTTCAAGACTCTCAACACATACTGGTTGTTCAACGCGGTCTGTAGGATGGTGACCAAAAACATCGAGAAACAGATCAACACACCCTTCAATACGGGAACATTAGGATCTTTCAATCTGTCGCCAATGAAGATAATTAGAAGACGCAATAATTGAGGCTGGACAAAGCTTAGAAGCGAATCACTGGCCTCATACAAAAATGACACAAGGGCCAACGGACCAAACGCTTTAATTAAGGAAATGACAAGGTGAGCTTTGGTCTTTTTCTTGGATGGGTCATCCCAATATTTCTGGAGCCTTTGAGTATACTTCTCCGTTGCCAAGTGAGATGGAGCACGAGGCAAATCATCCGCTTCCAAAGTTTGGTTTTTGTAAGAATTAGTAATTAACGTGTTCATCCAAGTGAAGGTGAACTCTGCAATGAAGTTTGGCTTCGTAAGAAGCGGCATAAGAGACTCGGATTTCGTGTAGGTAAGAACAAGCAGATGGGTGGGTTTCCACAACGCCTTTGAATATTCAAACCCGAAAATCGTAAGAGAAAGTAGAAGAGCTGTCAATTCCAACCTTGGGGCTTGCAGAGGCAAAAATACGGGCCACTTCGTGTATTCATCTTGCAAATGGATAGCAAACTCAATTAGGGCCATCAATGGCCAGAAGCAGAGCAACACACCCAGAGGTATGGGAGAGTGAGCAGTTTCAATGAAGTGCAATGGCGTGATTACGAAAAGACCAGCCAATGTAAGCATCCAGAACGATACAAGCTTATGGTCTGCGTACCGTTCGTAAAGACTGAGAGAGCCAGTCAATAGTAGCAAGATCAAGTTATGAAGCACAACTAAAAAGCACCGCACATAGTGAGCCAAACCAGTATTTTTCGGCAGTAACAGGCCATACTGAGGCTTCCCTTTGTATCTAGCCAATTGCACTAGTCCAGCAAGTCCCACAACCATGGAAAACATGAAGATGACAGCTGTGAGAAAGCACGGATTGAAAGCATTATCCGAATCAGGAGCAAGAGGGTGCCATATAGCATTCGGACCACATACAAGTGGCGGTCTCGGGTATACCATTGATATCTGTGGAAAGTAGAGTAGTCTTGTGGCTTTTGGAGTACGACTTCATTGTGCACATGATATAGCACGTGACCGTCTTGCATCTCCACTGGAGTGTTTTTAGTAGGAAATTCGCAGCTTGATGAATTGGAGTCAATTCAGGGAATACAGGAGTAGGAACCAAGAACCCTTACAGTAGTTTTATTGAGAACAGCCGTTGATGAATTAGAAGATCAAATTACCAGCACAAATACAAGTCTTTTCTAGATTTCGATTTTCTATTTTGTCTAAATAAGCTGATTCTCTATTTCGTCGAAGTCCATCCAGTGAAGACAGCAGTAGGAACCAAGAAACCTTACAGTAGTTTTATTGAGAACAGCCGTTGATGATTTACGAAGAGCAAAATACCAGCACATATGCAAGTCTTTTCTAGATTTCGATTTTCTATTTAGTCGAAGCCCATCCACTGAAGACAGGAATAAGAACCTAGAACTCTTACAGTAGTTTCATTGAGAACAGCCATTGATGATTTAGTAAGATCAAATTACCAGCACAAATGCAAGTCTTTTCTATATCTCGATCTTCCACTTCGTCGGAGTCCATCCAGTGAAGTCAGCAGTAGGAACTAAGAACCCTTACAGTAGTTTTATTGAGAACAGCCGTTGATGAATTAGGAAGATCAAATTACCAGCACAAATGCAAGTCTTTTCTAGATTTCGATTTTCTATTTCGTCTAAATAAGCCGATTTTCTAATTCGTCGAGGCCCATTGAAGACAGGAATAAGAACCAACAACTCTTACAGTGGTTACATTGAGAACAGCCGTTGATGAATTAGGAAGATCAAAATACCTTCACAAATGCAAGTCTTTTCTAGATTTCGATTTTCTATTTCGTCTAAATTAGCCGATATTATTTGAGTGGACCCCATCTCTACAGTGTTTGAACACTAGTGATTGGCTCCCCAAGAAATCTGGGGAAATAGCGCGAGAAAACTACATAGTGGAGGAAAAAACAAGCGGGTGTCCGAATCAGACTCCTGTACGCAGCACCAGGAGACGAACACTTCCAGTCTCCCGACGAAAAAGAAAATCGGCCGATTTTCGTCAATACAGATATTCCCAAGAAACTACATTCACCATGTAAAGCTCGGATATAGGATATTGTCCAAGCAGAATTGCAATACTGAAGTCTTGTCAAACTCTTTTTCGGGGTAAGAAAACTTCGGTTGAATATGGAAGCTCACCCGAGCTTTCACGTGAGCGAGCACTGACCGCGCGTCGGCCCCGAAGAGAACCAGCCAATCACACACCCAGAGTTCGCGGTGCCGGAGTTGGAAACCTGGAGAGAACAGCGAGTTCCGAGGGCAGGGGCCGGGTTCCGACGACGAGCCTTCTCCACCTTTCACCACTTGTGAAGGGTAATAGTTTTGGCAGACTTCACGGTAAAATGCGCAAAAAACAAAACATCCCGCCTTAAAACTCACGGAGTAACCCCAATTTGTCCCTCTCCAACTCCCGTCCTACTCTACTCGACTAAAACTTGCACTCATAAATATGTCTACTTGCACATAGTGCCGAGCCACCCTCGGATCTTCCCTGACAAATTTCCTCGCTTTAATTGGCTACAAATCAACGATTCCCTCAAACCTTAGGGAGTATATATATCTCCGTCCACCCTCCCCAATTAGAGACATTTTGTTTTTTCTTCTCATCAATGTTGTCTGCCTCGAGAAGATCCATGGCCAAGGTGCCACGCTCCGTTCGTGGGCTCGCCACCTCTGGTCTTACCAGGGACTCCCAAGTCCACCAAAACTTGTTGGAAGATTTCTCCTACATCCAATACAAGAAGCACTTGGAGAACGTCAATATCGTCAAGGAAAGATTGAACAGACCTTTGACCTACGCTGAGAAGTTGTTGTACGGTCACTTGGACGACCCTCACGGACAAGATATTGAGAGAGGTGTCTCCTACTTGAAGTTGAGACCAGACAGAGTTGCCTGTCAGGATGCTACTGCCCAGATGGCCATTTTGCAATTCATGAGTGCCGGCTTGCCTCAAGTTGCCACTCCTTCTACCGTCCACTGTGACCACTTGATCCAGGCCCAGGTTGGTGGTGCCAAGGATTTGGCCAGAGCCATTGACTTGAACAAGGAAGTTTACGACTTTTTGGCTTCTGCCTGTGCCAAGTACAACTTGGGATTCTGGAAGCCAGGTTCCGGTATTATCCACCAGATTGTGTTGGAAAACTACGCTTTCCCAGGTGCCTTGTTGATTGGTACCGACTCCCACACTCCAAATGCTGGTGGTTTGGGTCAGTTGGCTATTGGTGTTGGTGGTGCTGATGCCGTCGACGTTATGGCCGGCTTGCCATGGGAATTGAAGGCTCCAAAGATTATCGGTGTCAAGTTGACCGGTAAGATGTCGGGCTGGACCTCTCCAAAGGATATCATCTTGAAGTTGGCTGGTATCACCACCGTCAAGGGTGGTACTGGTGCTATCGTCGAGTACTTCGGTGACGGTGTCAACACCTTCTCCTGTACCGGTATGGGTACCATCTGTAACATGGGTGCCGAAATTGGTGCCACCACCTCTGTGTTCCCATTCAACCACTCCATGGTTGACTACTTGAACGCTACTGGAAGATCCGACATTGGTAAGTTCGCTGAGCTCTACCAGAAGGACTTCTTGAGCGCTGACGAGGGTTGTGAATACGACCAGGTTATCGAGATTGACTTGAACACCTTGGAGCCACACATTAACGGTCCATTCACCCCAGATTTGGCTACTCCAGTCTCCAAGATGAAGGAGACTGCCATTGCCAACGGCTGGCCATTGGAGGTCAAGGTTGGTTTGATTGGTTCTTGTACCAACTCTTCTTACGAGGACATGACCAGAGCCGCATCCATCATCACCGATGCTGGTAAGCACGGCTTGAAGGCCAAGTCCATCTTCACTGTCTCTCCAGGTTCCGAGCAGGTCAGAGCCACCATTGCTAGAGACGGTCAATTGAAGACCTTTGAAGACTTCGGTGGTGTCGTCATGGCCAACGCCTGTGGTCCATGTATCGGTCAATGGGACAGACAAGACATCAAGAAGGGTGACAAGAACACCATTGTGTCTTCTTTCAACAGAAACTTTACCGCCAGAAACGACGGTAACCCAGCTACCCACGCCTTTGTTGCTTCTCCAGAAATGACCACCGCCTACGCCATCTCTGGTGACTTGGGTTTCAACCCTCTCACTGACACCTTGAAGGACGCTGACGGAAACGAGTTCAAGTTGCAGGCGCCAACCGGTCTTGGTTTGCCACCAAACGGTTACGACCCAGGTGAAAACACTTACCAGGCCCCACCAGCTGACAGAGCCTCTGTTGAGGTTGTCATCTCTCCAACCTCCGACAGATTGCAGAAGTTGAGTCCTTTCAAGCCATGGGATGGTAAGGATGCTAAGGGCTTGCCTATCTTGATCAAGGCTGTTGGTAAGACCACCACTGACCATATCTCTATGGCCGGTCCATGGTTGAAGTACCGTGGACACTTGCAGAACATCTCCAACAACTACATGATCGGTGCTATCAACGCCGAGAACGGTGAGGCTAACAACGTCAAGAACCTTTACACTGGTGAGTACGCCGGTGTTCCAGACACCGCTGCTGCCTACAGAGACGCTGGCCACAAATGGGTTGTCATTGGTGACGAGAACTTCGGTGAGGGTTCTTCCAGAGAGCACGCTGCTTTGGAGCCAAGATACTTGGGTGGTTTCGCTATTATCACCAAGTCCTTCGCTCGTATCCACGAGACAAACTTGAAGAAGCAAGGTTTGTTGCCATTGAACTTTGTCAACCCTGCTGATTACGACAAGATCAACCCAGAAGACACTGTTGACCTTCTTGGTTTGACCACTCTTGCCCCAGGTAAGAACGTCACCTTGAGAGTGCACCCAAAGAACGGTGAGGCTTGGGATGCTGAGTTGTCTCACACCTACAATGTCGAGCAAATCGAATGGTTCAAGCACGGTTCTGCTTTGAACAAGATGGCCAAGTCCGATTAAATCTGATTATATAACGTAGTCTTTAACGCCTATAATTTATTGCTTATTCATTTGAAACAGACATGTAGTAAAGAAGATTAACTATTGGAACAAACTCTATCATTTCGATTGCACTTCTTACATAAAAGCACTCATGTTGAATGCAAAGATAAACATCGAGATTGAAAAGTATTTCGAAAAAAAAAGAGAGCCCGACGCGGGGGTCGAACCCGCAACCTTGTGATTAAAAGTCACACGCTCTAGCCATTGAGCTAGCCAGGCAAAATTTACTTCAAACGGATTCCAACTTTGTCCAGTAAGGTTAAATTAGTTTTAAAATGTGAGAAGAACTGAACCGATTCTGCGGAGCCAGAATATAATTTTGTTTTGGTCATCATAACAACAGAAAAAAAGTCCCAAATCGCCCTGGGGGAATGAAAAAAGATTCATGATTGAAAATTGGCGTACTGCGTATTGTAGCAATTTACTTTAGTAGTGCGGCTCTAAGCTGAGGACAGAACACAGTGATCCACAATGCGTAAATAATTTCGGCATAGTGTAAAGCATCCTCAGTCTCGTCTACACGGCAGGAACTGACATAATCCAAAATAGAGGAGACGGCTTTAACCAAACTGTGAATAATCTTGTTACGGATTTTAAGAGCGAAGACAAACTCCTTGGAGGTAGAGATCTCTTCGCTTTTGCTGCAACTCATCAAGCGATGCATAAATTTACAGATTTGAACGTCGGCAAAGTCACACTTAATCGATTCATGCAGCATGAAAGAGCTCTTTCTTTCAAATTGTTGAGTATGGACAGCATCGAACATAACGCTCATAAAATATTGGCGCGGAGGCTCGAATTCGCAAACATGATTCTTAATTCAGAAATTGACTTCTGCACTAATTGTGTGTTCATTGACAAAGCGGGCTTCCACGTTAATATGAAAAGAACTGATGCATGGTCAAAGAAAGGAACAACACCAGAGGTAAAGACTTCTCTAATATGAGCGGAAAACAAGACAATATTGGGAGCTATCTGTCACGATGCAGTTTATGAATTGAGTCTAAGGAAGCCGCTTGTGGAAGTGGGAAATAAGAAGAGAAAGTAGCAGAACGAATCAACGCTTGTGAGTTCAGGAACGGTCACTGGGCATTATAAGCAGTTCCTCATTGACTCAACGGATGTTCTAGATGGTCAACAAAACTGGCACAAGAGTTATTTGAGCCTATTGTGCTTGTTAAGTTCATATAATTGGTGAATCACGGTGAAACCCCATTAGGATGTCGTATTAATTTCGTTTAAGTAAGACTCGGACCATTGATGATCTCGCCCTCTGAAAAATATTTGAAGACGTAGGTCTGTCCATGATTTGGTAAATGGACCGACATAGAGAGATCAAAGAAGAGTGGTACATACGTATACCACATAGACTCAAATATATATCTACAAGTATAAATGAGCTAAGAGGAAATGAATGGAATTAACAGCTACTGCATGAACTTAAATCATGTGGTGCGGTTCAAAATTCATCACCATGCAATAAACGGTGTGACATGCAAAATGTGACTATTTTTGGCCGTGAGCTGCATACACACGCGGAATCTTTTGACGTGGCACTACAGTTGAAGGTCAATGACCTTAGAGATTATTCTTCCGTATTTTTAATGAATTTCAAGACTAAGAATAGAAATTTAAAACAGATGTTTAAATTCAAAAAAAAAGTTACGCAATTTGGAATTTTTAGGTTGCAATTAGAGAAATGTGAATCTCGTCTGATTCCTCACGAAATTAGCATGAACAGAAACTGTTGCGAACTCGAAGAAAAACTAAAATGTGGATATTCGGGGTCAAGAAGGATACAAAGATTGCTTTTTCTATTTGCTCTACTAACATAAATACTTTCTCTCGTGCCATAAAAGTAGACAATAATATATTAACAAAACTAACTAAAAAATACCTTTGGGTTCTTGCGCTCTTTTGAGTCAACACAGGCTGGATGCAATTCCAATGCTCAGCTAACTTCGAGTCGTCATCGAACTGGAAAATGTCGATGATGTTGAGTCCAAGGTCACTCAGGTACCTGATCCAGTGCATGTGCACAGCGAACAAATTACCATCAACAAGAACTCTCTTGTACATCTTCTTGTTTGCAACGTACCTCTTCCAGAAGGCAAACTCGAGTTGAGAGACTGGGCCGTCTCCCAGATAGGGAATGTGTTGTTTGTGGAGTGGCGAGATGAAACTATTCAACGCCTTTTTATCATTGCACTTAAATATGGCCAAGAATGCTCCCACCACTGGCCTAATCATTTGAGTCAGGCGAGCATCGTTGAACGGATTCAACTCCTTGACTGTTTAGAGGGCTTTGTTGATTTCAGCTTTGTATGATTCGAGAGACATTGCCAGTGCGTTGAAATTTTCTAAATCTACAATTAAATTTAAAGGAGTTCTTTCCATTGAATAGTTCATTAAGTCTCTCATTGAATAAGAGTAATTTCATGATAGCAGTGTGGAGAATGCATCAATCGACCTCTCACTTTTGCAATTGTGGGGTAAACCCGTTTATCATTGTGCCGGAGTCTGAGTGGATGAAACACGGAAGTGCTCTGAATTTTATGCAATCACGCAAAACACATATTCAAACTCGCTTTCAAAAATAGACTGTATGATTTATAATTGGCAGTAACGACCAATACTAGCGTAATTACTTGTTAAGTTCGTAGCCGATGTAGCCAATCATTCGTGAAAAACAAATCAGTTTTGGTCTCAGTTTAAGTTTTAATTTTGAAATAGTCGTCTGCAGTTTTAAGAATTTGCAAAATAAGATAAACACTTCGAATTTTCGTAAGTTGTCTATGTGAACAACACTTGGACTACGATTCTTATGGGCAATTTGTAAACCCGAAACATCCATCGAGATTACGTGCATAATCAATCTCGCCAATAATTATAAAAAATTCGAGTTGAAGTATTTGCCTACAAGAAATAAGCCATTCGTGCCTTCTATCCTCTAATTCTGTGCGTAATGAATATGAACTCGGGATTTCATCGTGGATGCATGAAGATATGGATTTTGGGTCCACTTTATTAACACCCTGTAATCAAATATTTGTAAACGGTATGGAATACCTATATAAAAACCTAATTATTCTTAACGACATCGCTGATGGACCACTGCTTGAGCAAGTTCCTTATACCGTGTGGCTAGGGCCTTCATCGCTGTAAAACCTATCTGCATCTATCCCATCATCGTTTGTGGCCCATATGTTGTAAAGTAAATATTTTCGCCTCCAGAGTCGCGAGCAGCGTGTGGCAAAAGGAGAAAATCTCAACATGAAACTAGCTCACTAAATTATGCATTTATAAAGCTAAAGAAATGTCGAGTAGATCACCCATTTCTCAAGACATGCATCTGTATGTTAGTCTCGTTTCAACGATGCTGTTGCTCCATCTTGTCCTGTATTGCCGATAATCGAGACCCACTCTGACGGGTCATCAACTCGAGCACATTCTATCGAGTACACTAAGATCGTATTTCTTATAAATCCAATTATCATGCTCGTCGAGATAATGATTGAAGTTAGAAGGAGAAGATACAAGCCTAAGATTAGCACACCATCGTCCGACCACAACTAATTAATTTTGTATGGTTCCAAGATCCCCTAATGGCAAAGATGGTAATGTGAGTCTGAGGCTCCTTGCAGCAAGCGTCGTACAATTTACAAATCTAGAAAGAAGAAATGAAAGATGTAAATTCCATAATAAACGCTTCGAAAAATTAATATAACTGCTCGGCCAACAGGCAGCGCGAAACTTGAAACCATAAGAAAGTCCTGAAAATGCAATTTTATCGAATGGTAAAATAAAATAGGAAAGTCCTGAAAATGCAATTTTATCGAATACTAAAATAAAATAGCCAAATGTATCGAGTACCTAGTATATGAAGCTTCATACGACATGTAAAAGATGTACTCAAATAAAATAGGCACAAAGAATTGCAATAATCGACAAATATATCGAGTTCTTGGTACCTGAAGCTTCATACGACAGGTTAATGGTGTAATAATGGTTGGAACTGATGGTAGAGCCAGAGCCAGTTGAGCTGCCAGAAGTCACGATAGCCGTCTTTGACTTTGGTACCTCCACAGTCACAACACTAGAAGTGTAAGTCAATGATCCAGAAGTAATGGTCACTTGTCCTGTTACGGTGGTTGAATAAGATCCCGTCCACGGCACAGTAGTGGTGGATACACCACTAATAGAAGCGAGGTGAGAGGTAATCGTGTACAACGAACCGGACTTGTCGGCCGTCACAATCACAACTCCAGAGGTAGTCTGTATGACACCGTTCGAGAAGGTTGTAGTCCAGCAGCTAGTGTAGGTAGTCAACCCACCAATAGATGCGAACTTAGAAGTGGTAGTTGTCAATGAACCGGAATTGTCGGTCGTCACAATCACTATTCCTGAGCTAGTCTGTGTGACACCGTTAGAATAGGTAGTAGTCCAGCAGCTGGTGTATGTAGTCAATCCACCGATAGAGGCGAATTTAGAAGTAGTAGTTGTCAAAGAGCCAGCTTTGTCAGTCGTTACAATCACAACCCCAGATTCAGTCTCCGTGGAACCATAGGAGTTAGTGGTAGTCCAGCAGCTGGTGTAAGTAGTTAATCCAGCAATAAAGGCGAACTTAGAAGTGATGGTTGTCAATGAACCGGATTTGTCGGTTGTCACGATGACTACTCCAGAACCAGTCTCCGTTGCACCGTTGAAGTTAGTGGTGGTCCAGGAAGTAGTGTAGGTTGTCAATCCAGCAATAGCGGAGAAACGAGATGTAGTGGTTGTCAATGAACCGGATTTGTCGGTTGTCACGATGACTACTCCAGAACCAGTCTCCGTTACACCGTTAGAGTTAGTGGTGGTCCAGGAAGTACTATACGTAGTCAATCCAGCAATAGCAGACAACTTAGAAGTAGTGGTTGTCAACGAACCGGATTTATCGGTTGTAATAATCACTATTCCAGAATCAGTTTCTGTTGCACCGTTAGAATTGGTTGTAGTCCATGAGGTAATGTACGTAGTCACCCCACTAACAGTAGTGGAAGGCAACTGAGAAGTAGTAGTTGTCAACGAGCCAGATTTGTCAGTCGTTATAATGACTACTCCAGAGTCAGTCTGAGTGACACCATTGGAGTTAGTAGTAGTCCATGAGGTTGTGTACGTAGTTAATCCACTAACTGTGGTAGATGGGAACTGAGAAGTAGTAGTTGTTAACGAACCGGATTTATCGGTTGTAATGATTACAACTCCGGAATCTGTCTGAGTGGCACCATTAGAATTCGTTGTAGTCCATGAGGTTGTGTACGTAGTCAATCCACCAATAGACACAAATCGAGAAGTAGTAGTTGTCAATGACCCGGATTTATCGGTTGTAATGATCACTACTCCAGAGTCTGTTTGAGTAACACCATT
>JAJLRN010000055.1:0-64732 GCA_030567015.1 Sungouiella sharkensis | reverse complement strand
TCTTGAGCGAATTTAAAAAAGGGTATTAACGAGTTTAAAAACGCCGATGTGCGAATTTGAAAATGCCCTTGAACGAATTTCGAAATTTCAAACGCGAAATATTTATGAAAAACACTGTATCGACGATCACTATTTTTACCTGACGACAATCGAGAAGTTCCATACATGGGTTACGAGATTATGTCGCGAGATTAGCTGAGAGATAACATCAGGGGGATTTTCAGATTTATGACCAAGAAAGGAACCACAAGAAAAATAAAATAGGTCAAGAAAATCAACCGACAAATTGACCAAATAGTGTGACTTTATGATCTTGAAAGGTCCAGTAAAGAGAAACTAAAAAGAAAAGAAAGTTCAACCAGGTCACTGGAACATCTCTCACTAATCCACCACCCAAGAAGTCAACTTTTGTTTATTTTTTTTTAATTCTAGATCCAACAAGCTAATCCAGGTGAAGAACCCACCACTAAAACACTTCAGCTCTTGGTTGTTTGCAATAAGTAGCGCAATCTTGACTCAATTTTTGTTTATTTTTTTAATTCTAGATCCAACAAGCTAATCCAGGTGAAGAACCCACCATTAAGACACTTCAGCTCTTAGTTGTTTGCAATAAGTAGCGCAATCTTGAGTCAATTTTTGTTTATTTTTTAAGTTGTAGATCCAACAAGCTAATCCAGGTGGAGAATCCCCACCACTAAAACACTTCAGCTCTTGGTCGTTTGCAATAAGTGGCCCAATCTTGAATTAATAACTCTTTTAGTTACTAGTCCTGGAGTCAGACTAATCGTGGCAGTGCGATAGCGCCAGAAATTCCGACGCTTTACACATTCTATTGCCAATCAAGAAATGTTTTTGGCCATGTATGCGGTGCGACATTGTCTTCGGGAATAAAATATTTTAGGAGGCAGCCCCGACAGACGGAGCCATTGCTATATATAGCCGGGAAATGTCCGCAGGCGGCCAGATGCAAATTATTGAGCAAATGAAGGAAGTGTAGTACTTTGAAACCTTGAAAATGCAAAAATTCTCGTGGATTGGAAATCTTGAAAATACAATTTCTTTGGAACCCCTAATTCCCTCGCTCAATTCCATTCTCCATTCCAGGTTATTGCTGTGCACTTAGTCTCCTATACATAAAATTCCTGCAAGAAAAGTTACATACACACCCATACCAGGGTTACCCGCCTTCCACATAGCATATGGGCCAATCATGCGCGAGATCGGTGAAAGGCCACATGTAGGCCTGCTGTGTGTCGTGCCTATTGCAAGGAATTCTTGCGGAACATAGAAATACCCCCCTTGTTCTATTCCTTGTTTTCTTGTGCTTTTTTTTTTTAAATCCGCGCATCATTCTTACCGATTGCTTTTGTCTTTTTTCCGACAAAAACTATTTCGCACGGTAACTATCCAGCTTTCACCACATAGATTTCCCTCTTTTAACGTCGGATCTTTGTGGCTACTCAGTTTAGTTGTGCTTGGAACAGAAAATTTTCCTTGTGAATTTCTTCTCCTCCCCAGTGGCGATTACTTGCTGTTTTTGCTGCTCTTTCTGACTGGTTTGGCTGGTATCCTTTCCCGTTAGCATTTCCTGCGTGCAAGTGTGTTCTGACCCCTTGATTGGCTGACTCAGACCCTCGTGCTCCTTTACACGACGCCGGCACAAGCATATCCAAACGTTCGCATCTTGTTGTGCCGCTCTCCTGCATTTGGATCACTTCCCATTTTTTCTAAGGTTTTTCTAGTTCTCGCTCTTCCTACATACAAATCATGGCCTTGTGCTCTCTGGCATTTTCAACCTCCGCAAAGCGAACCTGCGACTATGCCAAACCGCTGCGCTCCCCTGCAAACAAAAGAGTGTGCTTGTCAAAGATTGAGATGAACACGACTACAAACAGGTTTCCTCAAGTCTCATTCAACAAGCATTCCAACCACGCATGCTACTCGTCCTCGTCAGACTCTGAAAGCGATTCGGACGATCAGTCTTGCTACAAGGCAGACCAGATCCGTGCAAAGAGAAGAGCCTCGAGCAGAGTTTCTTTCTCCTTAAACAACGAATTATCCAAAGCTGTATCTCAGTACAGTGACGACGAAGACAACCAGTACGAGTCCCATGACCGCAACACGTCTCAACCCGCTGGTGACGACAATTTCGATTGCAAATTGTTGAGTTCTCCATGTACATCTTCCGTGTACATCAACAACAACAACGGCAACATGCAAATGTCCCACCATCGTAATTCCTCGACCGGTAGTTTCTTGCACATCTCTGACAGTAACTCGTCTATTGCAAGCAGCAAGAAGTGCATTTCAGAAGCCGACAAGAGTTCCAGAGCAAGATGTTTCGACTATCTTGTTGGAGCTATCGACGAAGCTTGGGCAAGGTACTGTGATGCCGCTTCGTATGTTGAGGACGAAACTTATGGCTACAACACGCCATGCTCATTTGCCACTGATGATGAGGACTTTGGCAACACTACAGACTTAACTGACTACGAGAGTGAGTTTGAGCATGTGCCGAAGCCTACTATCAGAAGAAAGCTGCTTATCAACCCCAGCCCTCTCAACATGTCTGCTGAAGTTGGCATGTCATCCACCGCCAAGGACCCTTCGTCTTGCCAATTGCAAGCATTGAAGGATCGCTTGATTAAGGCCAAGTACTTTTTGCAAGACTTGGTGGACTCTGATGACTACAACGACGCATCTGATTTCTGGAAGCGCTGGGATATGATAAAATATGCCACTATTGAGTTGGTGGAGGATGACGATGATGATGAAGTTATCGAAGCTACTATCGATGACTTGGAAGATGGTCGTCTTTTCATTAACTGAAGTGTGTATTTAAACATATGACGACACGAAGTTGAGGGAGCTGTTCGAGGAACAGATATCCACATGTTATTGCTTTTCCATTGTTTTATTAGTTGAAATTTGGGTTACACAGGGGTTATGAAATATTTTTTTATCTTTGAATTGGATCCGGGGCTCCGGTTAACCATTTCCATCATGGGTACATATATAAGCTTGTATAATAGAAGAAAAATGTGAAACAAATGTTGATTTGTATTCGAAGTTTCCCCAGCGAGAAGGAAGTCCATTTTTCGTCTCGGAATGTCTTGTAAGGAATAATGTATACTGTTTGTGTAGCTTCCAATCTGCTCTTGAAAGAATCAATTATGCCTTGTTACTATTGAATGTCTGTCTATTAGCAAAACTTAAATGCGTATCAAACTAGTATTGATGTTACACGGATTAGAGATCTTATCATATCTATTAGAAGTGATTCTTAATCGAAATTATTACACTCTAATCCGAATTCATCATTGAATTAAAATTTAAGATAAGTAAGTAAATGACTAACATTCTCAAATGAAACAGCTTTCCAACTCGAACCAAGCCATATTCAGAATTCCCGAAAAATTTAAAGCAGCAACATCTGAGACTTATTGAATGCCGCTGAAATAGAAAACGACCAGATCTTCGACGGCTCCCTTTGACAAATACTTGGCTAATTTACATCAAGCTCAAACAGGTTCTGGGAAAAGCCTTCAACATGCGTTTGAGTAATAGGATCAATGTTCTACTTAAAGTAAGAGCAGAGCCATCAAATGAGACTCGCTTTCGTTGTCTCCTAATTTTAAAGCATTCACAATGTTCACGAAGTATTATAGATAGTGACAAAATACGATTCTGACAGGTAAGTCCGCAGATCAGTTCGTGGATTTTGACAAACTTTCTGTGACACATAAATGAATGACTAAACATCAAATGCAATTTAAGTCTAAAATGTAAAGTATTATTTTTGAGACCTTTCATGTAATAAACTTCCACCGTATTATTTAGAGAAAGGCATAAACTCATTCCAATTCGATCACTCTTCTTAAGTTGGAAGTCCAGAAATAGCGAATGCATATCTGTCGAGCTCGATTCCTAATCATCCCACAAAAGTTATCGAATGATCAAAAATCTACATTGAGGTTCAGACTATAGTGTTGCATCAACCTAATGTAACCCAAGGAATATCCGGATAAACTGCAAAAGTGTTGACACACAGGTGGTTTTCGTGATAAAGTAGGGAAATAACTGCCACCTAGAAATTGTCGATGTTTTTGGACACTTGCATTTGGAAGCAGCCGGCATCATTTGAAATACACATCATGCCTTAGAACTTTTAAACATCTCCCACTCTACAATCAATGGAATCAACCAAAGCCCAAGCCTTAAAAATTGGGAGCATGTAGAAAGCAACTTTACACTCGAAGTCTGTCCCGTCCATAGTTCCTGGAAAGCTTCTAACGGTAGAATTGGAAGTTTCATCGACAGTGAAATTTATTGAAGTAGAAAACAGCCAAAAAGTCAAGAGTGTCCTTTTCTTACTGTTGGTAACCATATATGTGACATTATGCTTGAAATGGTTCTAGGAAGAACCTTCGTCATAGGTTTGAGTAGAAGACTCGATATTGTCCCCCGAATGAGAGGGCTCAGCTATCAAGGAGGATAACTTTTCGATGTTTCTCATACTTTTCAGTAAGTAAGAAAGAAATGTCAAATTAGGGAGGGGTGAATGACAAGGAAAGTCTTAGATATTTGCGTGGAGGTTTATGTAGATACATGACTCCACCACTCCGAAAAACATGTACATAACAAAGTAATTTTTATGTTTACAGTAGGGCAGATTCATTTTGGCCCTTTGTAGTGATTTTGATCAATAGGATATATCAAATGATAAAGGGCCCTCACTGTTTGATTTTCAAGACTGGTGCGCCAAGATTTTAGGCTGACAGTGAAAGAAATTTACGAGCCAGCGAACATGATAATTTATCAAAGGTAGTTAAAAAGCTACAAGCCCATATCGCTCCTCCATGCAGCTAAGCAGACGGTTTTAATTTTCGATATGTGAAGAAAATAGGGATCTTGATCGCATGCGCTAATATCGCCAAAGTGACCGGCACTATAAACATGTTTTCATTCCTCTGCTTTATACTGAAGCCTTCAAGATTATTGGACCAATAAAGGAACTCACCCGCCAAAGGGACCAAGACCATACACATGATTTCATTTTTTTTCCTCTGCTTTATACTGAAGCCTTCAAGATTATTGGACCAATAAAGGAACTCACCCGCCAAAGGGACCAAGACCATACACATGATTTCATTTTTTTTTTCCTCTGCTTTATACTGAAGCACTCAAGATCATTAGACCAGTACAAAAACTTGCCTCCAGAGAGCCAGATGATGTCCCCACAGGCTCTGCAAAAGATTAATTAGACTTAGAGGGTTACTAATAGTCAGTAGTTTCAAATCTTAGACTTGAAAAAGCCGCCTGCAAATGTGATTTCTTTGACAAATACGAAGTTGCAGTAGTTCTTCAAAGCTGGTTCAAGGTCCAGGTAATCTCCGCTTCTACCGTAAGTTGGCGTCCAGTCCAGTTGAACTGGCCGTTTGTTTGCAATATCAAGCACTCTGTCCCTCATCTGTTTTCTCATCCTTTACCGTCATCAATACTACCATAAGTATTAACTTTGTCAGAGATATGATGGTGTGTTCCTCAAAGCACCACTGAATTTATTCTTTATGAGACTGTACTTAGTAGCCTGAATGTGAATGAAGTTGTCAGATTCCGGTTCATCCTAGCTTTTTAGAAGAAAGAATAGTATGTGGCACATTGACAGGAATGCTCAGCCAGCATTTTCCATAAGAAGCTTAACACCTTTAGGTAAGAAAATTGAACAAAGTTGGGTTGTTGTGCCGCTATGGGCTGGAATTAACAAATATAGAGCTTTTCAATTTTAAATCTGCAAAGTGAATTTCCAGGTGATTGGCTTTAGTGATTTCTGTTAGACCTTAATAGCACAGCTTGCACTCACCACCACTTGCTCACTAGTGATTGCACTATCGTTTTCTCTCCATCATATTGATTTCCATGTTGACACTAAAGGACGGTGCAGGCCCTTGAATGAGTTTTTATGAGAATTGAGTGCTCACTTTGTAGCAATTACCGAAGTCCATGTTATCTACTTCCAGGACCAAAAGCACTACTAAGAGCAACTAGGGACAGAACCTCATAAGGATGCACCACCTAATCTGACGAAAATAATGTAAAACAAAAAACAAACAAACAAAAAAAACAAAACACAAACCAATCTCTCTTTCTCATCTACTTTTGCTTTTCTTCCGCACTTTTTCTACTTGTCCCTCAATAAACACCTTCTCCATACCCGGAGTCTCACCTGCCTCAAGTTATTAATCTGGTTGTTCTGCATACATACTAAATCGCTACGTATCACCAGCTCTCTGGTGATCTTGCCAACTCTCTGTCTTCTTACTTTATTCCAATGCTTTCCAACCTCTTTAAGTCACTCACGGTGTTCATTGCCCTTGCTCTGGCTGCATTGGCTGCCAAGGTGCAAATTGGTACGTGAATCTCCTATTCCAACCTCTCAAACTCACTACCTACTAACTTTTCAGATATCACCGAGCCTGCTGCCAAATGCGACCACAAGTCCAAATCTGGCGACACCGTTTCTGTCCACTACGAAGGATTTCTCGTGGACGGAACTCCATTCGACTCCTCGTACCAGCGTGGCACTCCTATCTCGTTTGAGTTGGGTGCTGGCCATGTGATCAAAGGATGGGATGAAGGTGTCCAGGGCATGTGCGTGGGCGAGAAGAGAAAATTGCTTATTCCTGCTAGTTTGGGCTACGGCTCGCGGGCCGTGGGACCAATTCCAGCCGACTCTGACCTTTGTATGTAATTCAGTGTTCCAGCGCAAGATCTTGACTGCGAGATTGCTCTACACTCTCGCTATATTTTTTCTTTGCATTCGTTTTCTATCTTTCTTTCAATTCTTTTTTCCATTGCATTCTTTTTTCTCCTTTTTATTCTCGTCATTTCCTATTTCCCAATTTCATACTAACTGCCAGTGTTCAACGTCGAGTTGGTCGACATTAAAGGAGTTCCAAGAGACGAACTCTGATCTCTATGCGCATACCAATTTGGCCTGTATAGCTAATAAAGATAACTCCACATTTCACCCGACTACCACTTAAAAAAAGAACCCCAAATGGCTAGCTTTGCTAAACCCCTCGAAGAGTTTCTCGCCTCAAAGGCAGACTTCCGCATCGTCTACTCGTCGGTGGCCTCGTCGCCATTGGCCAACTGCTCTACCCGGAGAATCTTGGTGCTTGATTCTTCCTTCAATCCTCCTCATTTGGCCCACTACACTCTTGCAAAGGAGGCATTGAAGTTCAAATATGGAAACAAGGAGACTCCAAAAAGCGAGCTGTCGCTTCTTCTTTTGCTCTCGGTGAAAAACGCTGATAAAATCCTGGTCCAGCCTGCTGCTTTCGACCACAGACTCCACATGATGTACTTGATGGCCCAGTATCTTCAACAGAACCTTGATGTGCACGTGAGCATAGGCTTGACCAGGCACGCCAAGTTTGTGGATAAGTCGGTATCGATAATCAATTACTTGAAGGAGTACTTTGGGCCGGAGTACCACTCCTTGAAGCTCACATTTGCGGTAGGTTTCGACACGTTGGCTCGCATCTTGGACCCAAAATACTACTTGCCAGACAAGTTGCTGGACCTGCTCCATGAGTTTATGACCACCACAGACTTGTTCTGCTTGACCAGGTCTGAAAACGTCGAGACCTACCAGGAACAGATGGACTACTTCCGTCGGCTTCGCCATGGCTCTATTGCCAACATTCCACAAACTTGGGCTGACAATATTCATGTGGTGAGCGTTGAAGAGGATAGAGACGGTTTGGGACTGATATCCTCTACAAGTGTGCGTGCTGCCTTTGCTTCTGGAATCTCAAACAATGTACCAGTAATTCCCGAGATCAAGAAATACATTGAGGAGAATAACTTGTACGGGACCAAACTGAGCGGCTGAATGTGCAACGGTTGAAAGTTTCTTTGTCTTTATCTTCAATTACCTGAAAGAATTTACTACTGAGACTCTACCAATTTAGTTCTACTGGAATGTTTTCCTTTTATGATTTATTTTTACTCAATTGTTTCAATTACGATTTATTCTGGATCTATTTTCTACCCAAATACAAGCAACGCAGCAAAAGAATACATGACATCAGATAAACTAAGTTAGCGTACAGAAGCTCCGCACAGCAGTTCTTTTTCGATGATCGGAAGGGCCTTCGAAGTGGCAGCACTGCTGTCAGAAATCATACACTCGAGCTTACCTCCTCTCCCTAAAGTGCCGGCGTTTTCATGCTTCCAATTGGCGCAGTTGAAAGTAGCCAATCCAGTGACAATTCATGCACTTTTCTTAGCCAACTTTGAGCTTTTCCATGCTACGCTATTGATATTTCCCACCAAATCTGGTGCTCCAGCTATGAGGGAGAGTTTGGTAAGAAAGTTGATAACTGAAAGGAAGGAATTGCTCACAATCAGCAAACCTCCTTCGATTTCCTACAGCAGAGAGAGATCAATCAGGTCAAGGTACTCGTTTTTGGCAGTGCAGAAAGTTCCTTCGATCAAGGTCAACTTTGGAATCTTCAAATCAGAGAACTAGTTCTCAATAATATTAATGGAGCCTTTCACCCTCTCCAATTTGGTCACATCCAAAGCAGCCACATTATGAATACTCATATTGCAAGTTTCTTCCAAGTTCTTGAACTCAACGAACACGTTGTTGACATGGCAGCTATGTGGAGACTATCAGAAAATTTGTTGGGCAACTGATCTGATGAGTTCCAAATTCCGGTTGTTGTTGATATCTAAGGTCTTCAATTTCCTTGAAGAGAAGCCAGAAACTTCTGTGAGGGAGGTTTCTGCTATAGTGATGCTTTGAAGTCCTTCGATGTGGCCAAAATTGACATAACTCAAAATGGGTAATACTCTCCACTCCATAATGGGGACGGAGGCTAGGTTGGGCATGTGCACAAATGCCAATGACGTCAACTTATCCATATCAAAAGTACTGGAGATGGAGCTGAATTTAGAGAATCTAACTTTGCGAGGTTTGATGACAGAACTATGGACAGAGTGCCCTTGACGACTTGCAAGTTTTCTAATTCAAGCAGTGAATAGGAAAAGTTTCGAATCTCGATATTTCCATCCATTTGCGAACATTTCAAAATTAAACGAGATCTTGAACACTCTGGATTAGAAATTATCTTTTAAACATTCAGGCTGAAAAGAAGCTGGTTGCAGAGAGGGTAGAGGGAGATATGTTAACTCAGTATTTGGTCCCGTGAGTGGTTAGGCCGCAAACGTTAGTAGGATATTACAGAAAAGCGAGAAGAGATTAACATACGAGAATGAAAATTGCTTTTTTGCGTTTCAGAGAGAGCAGTGAAACCGGAAATTATTAATATCGGTGAATGCTTGCCAATCATATCGGAGAGTAGTGGGTTGTATTGGTTTGTGGAGATCGCACTTTGGGTGCAAAATGGATGTCTGAGAGTTCGTGAGTACTAGTTGGAGCAAGCCACCTCCAAAAAGAATGTGTTCAGAGGCAGAAATTTCATGAATTAAAAGAAAAATTGAAGAGGATTCAAAATTCAAATTCCTCTTTATAGTAGCTTTTTTCAAATTCCAAGCATATATATCAGCTGTGCTTAACTATGGAGCACTCTATACAGATACCATACTAAGACCAACCAGTGGTAGAACAACGAAAAAGCACTGCAAGAAGAAATGAAGAAATTAAAAACCCAGCAAATTTCAAATCCGGAAACCAAAATTAATCTTCCACTGCCAAAAAATCTTCCGAAACCCCGAAATTATCAATTCCCAATAACTCCATCTAATCTATGAGTTACGCACTATCACCTGAAAACCGATGCTCATCGCACTTTTTTCATCTAAATCTTCAAACTCCAATCTGGAATACTACGGCTTCCCAACCATGAACCATTCCATTCGGTTGAACACAGCCGAGGCCAACGCCCGTTACTCGTTATACAGGGAACTTTTCCCTCAAAAGAACGTCCCCGCCCCGATCCAGTTTGATTTTTCTGCATCTACAACGTCCAACTTGGACAAGCTAGCACTCTTTGCATTGCACCACAATGCCACCTTGCCTGTTTTATACGCCTACAAGCCGATTTTTCTCGACTTGATGTCCCGCTGGGTAGAAAATCCAGAGAAATTCGAGCACTTCTATTGTGAATTCCACGGCATCAATCCAAACCACGTTCCAGGTACCATTGTGTTGATGGCATTATCTCGGGTGATAGCCTTGTGTCCCGAGAGTTCCAACCTCATTGAAACATACTTGTCGAGAAATTCGTTATTTCTGCGCATAAATGACGCCATATCGATGGCCACGGATGCAAATGCATTGAGTGGGTCGCTCTTGGCTTTCCACAGAATCTACACCGTCAATCCCCATAAGTTCAAGCAGTACATCTCGGCACAGACTTTGCACAAGACGTTAGAGCTCCCGCTCGAATTCAGCGTGTCAAAATACTTGGCGATCAGCATCTTGGCCACGTATTTGAATGCATCCGAAATCTCCAAAGACGAGATGATGAATGCTCATATAAAAGAAGCTACATTGGTCAGCCACTACGACGCTGACTACGAAATAGACTACCGTTTCCTTGCATTGGTGGAGGCCAAGCGGCTCTCCAACTACACAAAATTGCCTGCTGAAATCGACTGCGACGAGTCTCACATAGTCACCATCACATCCTCTGATCTCTCGAGCTTGGTGATTTCAATCTGCGGAGTTCTTGTCTCCAACACTGCCGGCACTCGCAAGTCGTTTGAAGATGCCGTCGATACTGAAAATTCTGTTCATGTCTTGAGAAAATTGGCCCAAAACATCCAAAACGATAAGCCTGTAATGTTGTACGGCAGAGCTGGCTCGGGAAAGACGTTCCTTATAAACCAGTTGGCCTACTACATGTCTTGCCTGGATAAAATTGTCAAGATCCACTTGGGCGAACAAACAGATGCAAAGTTGTTGTTGGGTACGTACACTTCCGGTAAGAAGCCTGGTTCTTTCCAGTGGAGATCCGGTGTGTTGACCACTGCAGTCAAGGAAGGGAAATGGGTACTTGTTGAAGATATTGACAAAGCTCCGACCGAGGTATTGTCCATTCTCCTTACCTTGCTTGAAAAGAGAGAATTGAGTATTCCTTCAAGAGGTGAAGTCATCAGAGCCCACAGTGGCTTCCAACTAATTTCCACCATCAGAACTCTGAACGATATGTCTTCCAGAGTGCCAGATATGATCGGACTCAGATTATGGGAACTCATCGAGGTACAGACACCTAGCGAAATGGAATTAAGAAACATACTTGCTACCAAGTTCCCTCTCCTCAAGAATCTTATTGCAAAATTCATAATTGTCTACAACAAAACCCTCCACATTTATTCCATGACATCTTTCATTTCTTTAAACAAGGGATCCCACCCAAGAGTCATTTCCACCAGAGACCTTATTAAATTCTGCTCCAGATGCGACCGCATGCTTCAAGACAAGGGCGTGAACTCTTGTGATCAACTTTTAGAGTCCCATCTTTATGAAAACATTTTCGCTGAAGCAGTCGAGTGTTTCGGAAGTGCGGTCACTGAATATGGCGCGTTGGTGCCATTGGTGAATGCCATTGGTGAAATATTGGAGGTTCCTACTTCCAGAATCAACTTATTTCTTAATAGCTACGTGCCCAAGTTACATTCTGATGATGATAAGATTGAAATTGGTAGAGCTGTCCTCCGGAAGTCTGCTGCAGACAAGACTCTATACGTGAAGAAGAAATCGGGAATCGACACCAATTTCGCTCGTACAAAGCACTCCAAACGTTTAATGGAGCAAATCGGCGTCGCCATTGAGATGGTGGAGCCTGTAATTTTAGTTGGTGAAACAGGTACAGGTAAGACTACTGTCGTTCAGGAGATCGCCAAAATGATGAACAAAAAATTGACCGTCATCAACGTTTCCCAGCAGACCGAATCCGGAGATTTGTTGGGTGGATACAAGCCAGTGAATACGAAGACAGTTGCTATCCCACTACAGGAAGTATTCGAGAACTTGTTTTTGGCTACATTCTCTCAAAAGAAGAATGCCAAGTTCTCTCAGCTTTTATCCAAGTGCTTCAACAAGAACCAGTGGAAGAATGTCATAAAACTTTGGAATGAAGCAGTGAAGATGGCAAGAGAACTCTTGTCAAAAATTGAAGACTCTGACGAGGAGAGCAAAGAAGATGGTGGTGGGCCTAAGAAAAAGAGAAAGCTCCGCTCTAACGAAAAGTCTGTGTTGCTTCGGAAATGGCTCGAATTCAAGGAGGACGTGTCGAATTTCGAAGCTCAGGCAAGCAATCTTGAAAACTCATTTGTCTTCAGTTTTGTCGAGGGCTCTTTGGTTAAAGCAGTCAAAAACGGAGAGTGGTTGCTTTTGGATGAAATCAATTTGGCTTCTCCAGACACTTTAGAAAGTATTGCAGACCTCCTTTCTGAAAATTTGGAACAAAGATCTATCTTGCTTAGCGAGCGTGGAGATGTTGAGGCTGTAAGAGCACACCAAGACTTTAGAATCTTCGGCTGCATGAATCCTTCTACTGATGTGGGTAAGAGAGATCTTCCCTTGAGTATCAGGTCGAGATTCAGTGAAATTTACGTACATTCTCCTGATAGAGACAGAGAAGATTTACTTTGCATCATTGACAAGTACATTGACAGGTACGCCATTGGTGACGAATGGGTTGCTGACGATATTGCCGAATTATACACCGAGGCAAAGAACTTGGCTGAAGCTAACAAGATTGTGGATGGAGCAAACCAGAAACCTCATTTCAGTATCCGTACTTTGACTCGAACATTGACTTATGTTCGTGATATTGTCTCCATCTACGGCTTGAGAAGAGCCTTGTATGAGGGGTTTTGCATGGCATTTTTGACTTTACTAGACATCAAGTCTGAGCAAGTCTTGAAGCCCGTCATTGAGAGATATACCATTGGGAAGTTGAAAAACGCGAAGGCTATCATTTCTCGCTGTCCACCAGCACCATCCGGTAAAGAAGATGAATATGTTCAGTTTAAACACTATTGGATGAAGCGTGGACCAGGTGACATCTGCTCACCTAACTACATTATCACTCCGTTTGTGGAAAAGAACTTGCTTAATTTGGTTAGAGCCACAGCGAGCCGGAAATTTCCAGTCTTAGTTCAAGGTCCTACATCGGCCGGTAAGACTTCCATGATCAACTACCTAGCAAGCATTACGGGACACAAATTTGTTCGTATCAACAACCACGAACACACTGATTTGCAAGAATATCTCGGCACATACGTCTCTGACTCCAGTGGAAAGTTGGTGTTCAGAGAGGGAGTTTTGGTTGAAGCTTTGAGAAAAGGTCACTGGATTGTCCTTGATGAGTTGAACCTTGCTCCCACCGATGTTTTGGAAGCATTGAACCGATTGCTTGACGACAATAGAGAGTTGTTTATTCCAGAGACCCAGGAGGTGGTTCATCCTCACCCGGACTTCATGTTGTTCGCTACTCAAAATCCTCCAGGATTATACGGAGGTAGAAAAGTTCTCTCTCGTGCTTTCAGAAATAGATTCTTGGAGTTACACTTCGATGATATTCCTCAAGACGAGCTTGAAATTATTTTAAAGGAACGTTGTCAAATTGCTCCTTCCTACGGTAAGAAAATTGTTGAAGTCTACAAGCAATTGTCTCTCCGCAGACAATCCACAAGGTTGTTTGAGCAAAAGAATTCTTTTGCTACGTTGAGAGATTTGTTTAGATGGGCTTTGCGTGAAGCCGTTGGCTATGAAGAACTTGCGGCAAATGGTTACATGCTTCTTGCTGAAAGAGTTCGTAATGACGAAGAAAAAACTGTGGTGAAGGAAACGATTGAGAAAGTGATGAGAGTCAAGCTCGACATGGATGCCTTTTATGACAAGTTAGAGAACAAAGAACTCATGAAACTTGAGCTGTCTATTGTGTGGACCAAAGCAATGAGAAGACTTGCTGTATTGGTAGAAACATCCATCAAGTACAAAGAGCCACTCTTGTTGGTTGGTGAAACTGGATGTGGTAAGACCACTGTTTGTCAGATTCTCGCACACTTACTTGGAAGACAGATCATCACAGTCAATGCTCACCAGAATACAGAGACCGGTGACATTCTTGGTGCCCAGAGACCACTTAGAAACAGATTTGAGATTCGCTCCAATCTTCTCAAGAGTCTCATCAGTTTCTTTGATTTGGCCAAGATCGATATTCCACTTGAAGATGCTAAGGTCGAGGACTTGATAAGGAAGTACCAGCACGTCAAACAGAAGGTTCTCGGAGACGAAAATGTGGCTATCAATCAAGAATTCATCGACACCATTGACGAGAACATCAAGAATTCTACCATGCTTTTCGAGTGGATGGACGGTCCATTGATTCAAGCGATGAAGACCGGAGACTTCTTCTTACTTGATGAAATCTCTTTGGCCGATGATTCGGTCTTGGAAAGACTCAACTCTGTCTTAGAACCAGAGAGAAGTTTATTGCTCGCTGAGAAAGGTACTGAGGACGCTTTTCTCACTGCCAGTGAGACTTTCCAGTTTTTGGCTACTATGAATCCTGGCGGTGACTATGGTAAGAAGGAGTTGTCGCCTGCTTTGAGAAACAGATTCACCGAGATATGGGTCCCTTCTATGGATGACTTCAACGATGTCAAGCAAATTGTCTCGTCCAAATTAAATCCAAGATTTCTTAGTGTTTGCGATGCACTCGTTGACTTCTCCGAATGGTTTGGCAAGAGACTCGGTAACGGAAATGCAAATAGTGGAGTAATCTCCCTTCGTGACATCTTAGCATGGGTTGAGTTCTTGAATTCTTGTGAAAAGTCCATTGCTCCAGAAGCTGCCTTGTTGCACGGTGCATCAATGGTATTCATCGATGCGTTGGGCACCAACAATACCGCTTACTTGGCTGAAAATGAAGAAACGTTGGCCCAGCACAAGAGAGAATGTTTTTCGAAATTGTCTGCACTTGTCAACATGGATTTTCCACAATTCCTTGAAGGTCTCAACAACACAGTTGAAATCACTCAGTCAACTTTGAAAGCTGGAGTTTTCGAGATTCCACGTTTGCGTGACCAGTCATGGAACGATCAATTCAACTTACACGCGCCTACCACAGCAGCAAATGCCATGAGAGTGGTTCGTGCTATGCAAGTGCCAAAGCCAATTCTTCTTGAGGGAAGTCCCGGTGTCGGTAAAACTAGTTTGATTTCCGCAATTGCCAAGGCTACTGGTAACCCATTGATAAGAATCAACTTGTCGGAGCAAACCGATTTGATTGACTTGTTCGGGTCGGACGCTCCGGTTGAAGGAGGGCAAACCGGTGAATTTGTATGGAAAGATGCACCTTTCCTCAGAGCCATGAAGAACGGTGAATGGGTATTGTTGGATGAAATGAACTTAGCATCTCAGTCTGTCTTGGAAGGTTTAAATGCATGTTTGGACCACAGAGGAGAAGCATACATTCCAGAATTAGATAGATCCTTCCCTCGCCATCCAGACTTCAAGGTCTTCGCAGCCCAGAATCCCCAATACCAAGGTGGTGGTAGAAAGGGTTTGCCAAAATCTTTCGTGAATCGGTTCACCGTTGTTCATGTGGACATCTTGAAGCCAGAAGATTTGATCTTAATTTCCCATCAAATCTTCCCCAACATTCCCAAGGAAGATTGTGAAAAGATGATCTCTTTCATGTATGCTTTGGAAGACATAGTGGTCACTAAGAAGGCTTGGGGTACTGCTGGTGGACCATGGGAATTCAACTTGCGTGATACCATGAGATGGTTGACTCTTTATAGTTCAGAACACAACTTGGGATCTGAAAATGACGCTTCTCTCAGTGACTTTTTGAAGATGATTGTCTGTCAAAGATTCCGTACTGTCGAAGACCGTGAGAATGCTATCAAGCTATTCGAGAGTATCTTTGGCCCTCAAGCTGTGAAGGACAATTTTTACTCTTTGGGACCTGACTACGTCCAATCGGGCGGTTCTATCATCAGGAGGAAAGAACTCATCCAGTTCTCGAACTCTACTGATCGAATCAACTATGTACCTTTGCAGTGCAACTTTGAGGTTCTTGAATCTGCCATCAGAAGTGTCAATGAAAACATTCCATTGATTTTGACCGGTCCAACCAACTCTGGTAAGACCGAAGCCATCAGATTCCTTGCAAATGTGGTGGGTGTCAAACTTGTGGAATTTGCCATGAACAGTGATGTTGATAGCATGGATATCTTGGGTGGATACGAACAAGTTGACCTCACACGATCGATTACTGAGATCTCTGCCTCTGTTCACGGAGTCTTAAACAAGTTGGTGGTGATTAACTTAAAGGAATCTGAAGCAGAGAAGCACCTGCTCACTGCTGCTTTGGGTTTGATTCAGTCTTTGGAAGATGTATCGGTCACTTCGGAAAACTTCTTGGAGTTCTTGAACCACTTCAAGGCATTCCTCTCATTGTACTCGAATGACGAATTGACTGCTCTCCTTCACAAAGCTCAAGACTTAGAGAGGCGCCTTGAAGAGGCCAGCACTGTCAAATTCAAGTGGTTTGACGGTCTTCTTGTGCAAGCAGTCACTAGGGGTGATTGGTTGGTCTTGGATAATGCAAACTTGTGTAATCCATCTGTTTTGGACCGACTCAACTCTTTGTTGGAGACGAATGGATCGCTTATTATCAACGAATGCAGTGCCGAAGATGGATCTCCTAGAGTTCTACAGCCTCACCCTAACTTCAGATTGTTCTTGACTGTCGATCCTAAGTATGGTGAGCTTTCTCGTGCTATGAGAAACAGATGCGTGGAAGTGTACTTGTCTGATCTCAGTGAACGTACAACTCATTTCGATAGAATTTGTCTTGGAATCAGCAAGTCTTACCAGACTCACTCACAATCTGATATCACAAAGATGATGGAGAAATTGGTCAGCGTTTCTACAAAACCAATGGCATCATTTGTCTCTGCTACTGACTCAAAGTTGCGCAATATGGTCGCAGTACATGATGCTATTGATGTCAACAGCGAGTATGTTATTTCAAGCATCTTGGCAGGTATTTTGGTCTTGTCACATCTTCCTTCCTTCAAAGACTGGTTCTCAACTGCTATTTTGGTTGAAGAATTCTCTGTCGCGGAGAAAGAAACTCTTGAAGAAGTAGGTAAGTTGCTTGAAGCTTTGGACGAGCTTGACTACGTCCAAAATGCAACTGAGATGTACAACGAAACAAATGCATCGGAAGTCGTCACTAGATCCTTTGCTTCCAACCAGACTGTCCACCCACTTATCAACCGGTACATTTTGGGCTATATTGAAAAGAATACACCAGCTCTAGACAGTGCTGAGCCAACAATTCTTCTTCAAGTTGTTGCAGCCTCCATTAGAGCAAAATTCTTATTGTCCCATTTGGAGAACAGAGCCCTTCAAGGCAAGGCTGCTGAACTCTCCTTCATTGAAATGTCAGCTGCCAAGAAGCTTGGTAGAGAGTTGAAGAAAGCCCCAAAAATTGACATTTATGGATATGTCAAGGGAATGAGCGATTTTATCAACCAGGTGCTCAGTGCATCAATGAAGAGCGGTGTATATTTGACTGAATCTGAGAACTTGTATTCTTCTCTTGCTGAGTTGCAAACAATCTGGTTCTGCTTGTTAAATGTGTGTTCCCTGCAAAACATTTCCAAGTTGAGAGTGTTCCACTCTATGTTGACACACTGGTTCGAAAAGAATGAAAACTCGGCCATCTTCTCTCAATTTGCCAATCAAATCAGCTCTTTGGATCTCGGGCTTAAATTGACATCCGGATTCTTGATGACAGAGATTTGGGAGAAGTTCAGACAAACATATCCTAACTCTGAGATTACATGGGATAGCTATGTTAGTCTTTTGGCTTTGTTGAACGATTTGGACACATTGTCTGGGAAGCTTTACCCCGACACATATCCCGAAGTCTCATCACTTCGTTCTCAGATTATGTCGCTTCATGATGGCATTGTGAATAACGAATTGAATTCAGAGGAACTTGGGGAGTTTTTCGAACCTCTCTCAGCATCAATGAAAAAACTTAGTGAAATTTGTCAATCGTTTGTTATCAAGAGAAACAATGATTTCGAGCATGAGTTCACTACTTTATCCAACTTTTTGGAGGTCAGAGCTTACTTCGATGAGCAAAACCTTGATAAGCAGATTGTTTTGGCAAACTATACTTCCAAACCTACAACTGCTCTCATCCATAACATCAAGACCAAAACATTCCAGCCCTATCCAAGGATCTTAGATAGTCTTTGGAGCACAGACGGCGCGGAATCTTTTGTTAGAGGCTTGTTCACCAATGAGCTCTTGTCAGATGCATTGCTTAAATCCGAGAAACTGGAATTTTGTCCTGGTAAGTTCCTTGACCAACGCTTGGCGGACATGAAGACATTAGGAAAGGAGCTCGTTGATAATTCTGTTGCTATTCTTGAAAACCAGCAAATAAACTTCCGCACATTGGTTCTATACTGGTTTGTCGAGGTTCTCCAAGCTCATGGGCTCTCTCTCAATGAACGATATATGAACCCTGAGTCTTTGAACATAGCAGATGTCGAAGATTTGGCTAGTTTCATCAACCAAGCTACCGAGTCATCAGTTTCAAAAATCTTTAACGAGTTCTTCCTACCTGCATTGTACCTTGCTACAAGTTCGAAAAGTCTCTCAGATCTAGGAAAAGCATGGGTTTTATTCTCCAGTGGATGCATTCAACTTTTTGTTCCCAGCTCTCCGTTGGATCCTGCCATTGAAGAGCACGTTGCATACGATGTGATTGAGGAACAAAAGAAATTATCACTGAGCCTTGTGGACTCATGGAGAAGTGTCCGTACAGTCATAAGTGGAGACCAAGAGTTGCAACTAGAAAAGTTCTTGCCAGATTCCGCAGAAACGAAACTTGAGAAACCTCGTGTTTACAGAAAGAATGAAAGCATTGACGAGCTCTTTGAAGAGTGGAATGCCTTCATGCTCTCTTCTATTGACATCGAGCCAGTTAAGAAGTTATTGACTGCAGCTGAGAATCTTACTGATGAGAAAAACTCTCAGATCGTGGGAATCTTTCAAATGAACTCTTCGAACTTCATGATGCGCTTAGGATCCAAATACTACATCTACGCTGATTTAAATGAGATTTTGAACGGATACATCAAAGGTATCAAGTTGGGTTTAGATTTGCTCACCATCAATAACACTTCTGAAATAGCTGATTTCCAAGTTTCCACCATGTGGTCAGTTGATATCAGCAACTTGTTGAGCGCGGACAAACTCGAGTCAACATTCTTGACTATCAAGAGTATGAGTAAAAGTTTTGATGTTGGCTCTCTGATAAGTGAAAAGCTTATGCTATACATTGTCAGATTGTGCTTCGTACAGAAGTCTAGCACAAAAGATGAAGTCTTGAACATGGTGCTCAACCAAGCCCTTCAGTCTCTTTACTACAGATGGTACTATCGTCGTTTGAGAACTGAAGAACAGGCTGCTCAAGAAGGTTCTCTTTACAAGCACAAAGATACGGATGATTCTGAAGGTGAATTTAGAGAACTCTTCCCGGACTACGATGAAGTTATGGAACTCAACACCAGTGACTCCAAAAAGACCGATGATTTCGGTGAAGTGTACTTCGAAATTGTTGATCTTTACGTTGCACACTACTTGCATGGAACATCTTTGTCATTAAAGGATACGTTTGCCAAGGGAGCAAAGCTTTACGCTGATATGACAATTTCAAACAATATGTCACTGGTTTCAAACAGTCCGTCTTATTTGTCTGCTTTGATTTTAAGTATTCAAAATTCATTGGAATTGTACTCACTGAATCCCGACATTGAGGTTGACTTTTATCACGATGCACATCCAGCAGAATACAGAAGAGCTATGGAGGTCGTGCTCTCAATTTACAACTCAGTTTCAAATCTCTTGAGTCAATGGCCAGAACATGCAACTTTGCAGAGCATCTCAAGATCTGCTGAGGAATTCCTCAGTTACCCCTCAAATTACCCATTGGCCAAATTACTTCACAAAATCGAAACAATTTTTAACTTCATGAACGAATGGGAGAAGTTTGCTTCTAGTCAAGTGACTTTAAAGAGCCACTATGAGGAGCTTACTAAACTCATTGTTTCCTGGAGGAAATTGGAGCTTTCATCTTGGAAATGCTTGTTCCAGTTCGAGAAAGCAAATATTGAAAGGGGCATTGGAAAATGGTGGTTTCACTTGTTTGAGAGTATCATCGTGCCATACATACAAAGCCAGGACCAACAAGAGGATGGAAAACCTTCGGTGGTCCAAATTGTGGCAGCTCTTAACATTTTCATGAGTGAAACCACTTATGGCGAGTTTGTTCCAAGATTGAACTTGGTCAAAGCTTTCAAAAATCATATAGCTACTCTTTCGTTAAGCGACGGAGAAATCTTCAATGCTCTTTGTAACATAATTGCTTTCTACGAGCAGTTTATTCCAAAGATCGAGGAGGCTATCGAACAGACGAAGAAGACTCTTGAGAAGGATGTTTCAGATGTCATTCTTCTCGCAAGCTGGAAAGATGTGAACATTGATGCTCTTAAGCAGAGTTCTCGCCGTTCGCACAATAATCTTTACAAAATTGTCAGAAAGTACCGTGCTTTGTTAAACCAGCCTGTTTCTTCGATCATTCAAGGTGGTGTTCCTGATGAAACTAGAATCGTCGTCGAGGAAAAGATCTTCAGAGTTATTGAACCAATGCCTCAGACCAAGGATGAGAAGCTAGCGATTTTGAAGATTTGTAGCGCCATCCCAACTTGGAGCGATAGGCCACACAGATTAAAGAGTATTGACACTATTGAAAGCAACATGAAGATTTACGTGGATAAAGTTGCAGGATTTAACTCACCGTCTTTTTATGACTATGCGAAAGAGATTATGGAAGAGATGAAGAGACTACGCGATGAAACACCTAAAGTGATGAATGACGAGACGAAGAAGACAGTCGCTGCTTTGAAGACACAAAAGCACAAATTGTTGAGTGACACATTGAGGGAACTTAGAAGAATCGGAGTCAAGACAGCAATTAAACCAATCGTAAAAGACGTTCTCACTACTGTCAACTTGATTCTTGTCAACAGCGAAACCTTCAACGACTCATTGTTGCAAGGTACGGATACATACTACTTCCGTATCCTCGACATTCTTCCAAGATTGAGAAGTGCAGTGGCTGGAGGAAACGATGACATTCCGCAGCCAGATCTTGAAAGAGGGCTAGCTGCCAGTGAGAACTTGGTATTCTCTTTATTGACCACCAGAAAGCCACTCGCCGCCTTGGCCGACTCTGCTAAGTCTATTTCAATATTGCATTCAACGTTTGAAAAAGTTGGAAACAATGAGTTGGGTGACATTCAACCAGCCTCAATGGTGGAATCGATTGAAATCAATTTGCAACAGCTGAAGCAGATGTCTTTCTATTTGTGCAAGTTATTGGATTTTGCCCTCAGTATTCTACTCAATATCTCTTCTCTTCACAAGACAGTTGATACTGATATTTTCGCAAATGCTAAGGCAAATGTTGAAAACTATGTTTCCAAGTTATCTCAGAGTACTTCAACTGTGTTTACGAGTACTGAAACTTCTGCAATTAATAACTTCAAAGTCATTTTGGCCGATTTGACCGCCGATTTGCATTCTTGGAAGGCTTTAAACCCAAGCTCTGCATTTGTTGCCGACGTGGTTCTTGATTGGCTTAGAAAGTGGCAATACAGACCATTTGTCAACTCATCAACTTCATTAAAGGAGCTTAAAACAGTGGAAGACGTGGAACTTTCATTAAGAAAGCTCTCGAACTCCATCATTATTGCAGTTCAAAAGGTTATCGAGCTTCATGACAAGGATATAACCGAGGAAGATGACGAATGGCTTGCATTATCGCAGCAAAGACTCATGTCATCGATCAAGCTGTTGCACCATAAGAAGATTGTGAATATCTTGGCTTCTTGCAAGTCTCAGATCGAACAGATTGAGCATAATGCAGAAACCTCGCTCAGTGTCTCCGCATTGGTGTCATTTACTATGCCTTTGATTTCACAATACCAGAAGCTCACATTGGTGTTTTTGAATAAAGCCAGAATGAACTTCATTCTCGTGTCCAAGGCAACCCATGCTATGGCCAAATCATTGTATAATTTGGCAACAGACGGATTCTGCTCGCCTGAACCACCAAGCGAACAAAAGCAAGATGACAATTTGCATGACGGAACTGGCCTTGGTGATGGAGAAGGTGCCACTAACAACTCTAAAGACGAAGAGGAGGATGATGATCTTGCCGAGCATGCACAGCAACCAAATGAAGACAAGGATAATGATGACAATGAGGATGAAGACGACGATGCAGTCGATATGGAAGGTGATATGGCCGGAGATCTTGAGGAGACCTCAGATCAAGAGAAGGACGACGAAGATGAGGAAGACGAAAACCAAGAGGAACTTGATGAAGAGGTCGACGACATTGATGACCTTGATCCTAATGCTATTGACGAAAAGATGTGGGATGAAGAGGCAAAGGAAGACGATAAAGAAAAGGATTCCGATAAGATGCCTCAGAACTCCGCACAAGATGATGACAACATGGAAGCTAATGAAGATGAAGAAGAGTCTAAGGACAAGAATAATGAAAACATGAAAGATGACGAAAATGAAGACGATCAAGAGAATGATGAAAGTGGGGATGAAGAAGAAGACGTTGGAGAACAAGACGATGAGGTTAAGAACCAAGAAAACGAACAGTTGGACGATTACGTTCCGGAAACCGAGACCTTGGACTTACCAGAAGACATGAATTTGGACGACGATAAGGAAGAGGATGCTGGAGACGAACAAGAGGAGTTTGACGATAAAATGGATGTCAGTGATGATGAAAAAGAAGAGAAAAATGATGACAAAAATGAAGAAGAAGTGGGTCAAGAAGAACAACAACAACTAGAGGCTGATACTGAAAATGAAACGGAAGAGGAGCAAGAAGCTGAAGACGCCCCCGAAGAAGAACAGCCAGGAACGGGTGAGATAGACGAAGAGAACGAGGCAATGGATTCTGATGAAGAAACCGCAAAGGGGCCCGAGGACGAAGAAGAAGTCGCAACAGAGGATAACGAGGCGGCTGAAAACGGTGAAGAGGCAGCTGAGGGAGTTGACGGTGCTGAAAATGAGCAGGACCAAGATGTCGACATGGACTCAGCTACAAAGACTGAAGCTGGTGAAAAGGGAGATGGATCTGACAACCAAGTAATTGAAGAACAGGAGGACATTGGCGCATCTGGTGCAGCAAGCTCAGACTTAAAGCAGGAAGAGGATAGCAAAGATGAAGCACCTAACCATGATTCTGCCAGAGATGAAATGAAAGAGTCTTTAAAACAGCTTGGAGATTCGTTGAAGGAATTCCACCGTCGCCGCCAGGAAATCAAGGAAGCCTCTCAAAAGGGAAAAAAGGAGGAAACTGAGGAGAAGGCCAACACAAAGCCTGACGAGTTTGAGCATATTGATGGTGATAATACCAAACATGACACTCAAGCTCTTGGTGCTGCTGACAACAAAGACCAAGTCCAGTCTATTGATGAACAAATGGCGATCGACGAAGAAGAAAACGAAGGTGCTAAAGATGAAGAAGCACAGCCTGAGGCCAAGCAGAAAGACGATATGGATGTGGACGAAAATGGCGAAGAGCTTCCTGAGAAAGCAGAGAATGAAGCAGATGATTTTGATGCTAAGACCAAGGGTGCTGTCGTTGGCGAAAGAAGACTGGTCAAGGAAGAAGAGGATGCAGACTTGATTGCCAATGCAGAACTCGAAGACTTGGAAGCCGAAAAGGAGTTGATGAACTACAAGGAGGAAGATTACACTATCAGTCCAATTGATTATCCAGCTATGGCAATGACCGAGGCCCGTGATTTGTGGAAACACAGTGAAATTGCTACTCAAGAGTTGGCATCTGGTCTTAGTGAGCAGTTGAGATTGATTTTGGAGCCCACATTGGCCACGAAATTGAGAGGTGACTACAAGACTGGTAAGAGACTCAACATGAAGAGAATCATTCCCTATATTGCCTCTGACTTCCGTAAGGACAAGATATGGCTTAGAAGAACGAAGCCTTCAAAGAGACAATACCAGATCATGATCGCTGTGGATGACTCTAAGTCTATGAGTGAGAGTAAATCCACCGAATTGGCATTCCACAGTATTGCTCTTGTCTCGAAGGCCCTCACTCAGTTGGAGAGTGGAGGCTTATCGATTGTGAGATTTGGAGAGGATGTGAAGTTAGTACACCCATTTGACAAGCCATTCAGCCAAGAAAGCGGAGCTAACGTGTTCCAGTGGTTTGACTTCAAGCAAGAGCGTACAGACATCAAGCAGTTGTGTACCAAGTCTTTGAAGATCTTTGAGAACGCCAGAGCAACATCCAACACTGACTTATGGCAGTTGCAGATCATCATTTCTGATGGTGTCTGTGAGGACCACGAGACTATTCAAAGGTTGGTCAGAAAAGCCAGAGAAGAGAAGGTTATGCTCGTGTTTGTTGTCATTGACGGTATTTCTTCCAATGAATCCATCATGGAGATGTCTCAAGTAAGCTACACTCCAGATCCAGTGACAGGTGCCATGTCTTTGAAGGTGGAAAACTACTTGGATACTTTCCCATTCGAGTTCTACGTTGTGGTGAGAGATATTTCCGAGTTGCCAGAGATGCTTTCGTTGATCTTGAGACAGTACTTCTCCGAGGTTGCCAATATGTAAGTTATTCCTTATTAAATTAATTCTATTGTACCCTATCCCCTGTATCGCGATTAATTAAATTATGACTTAGACTTCTTTGGCTCATTGGCCACCACCTTGGCTATGCAGAGCGACATGTCGTCAAGCTTGCCTCCCAAGCTGTAGTTTTTTCCAAATCTGTTCTTTGGAAGTCTGTTCACCTTCTCATTATAGGGCGTATAGGCATGATCATCGAAAGCGACCTCCTTGCATTTCGCCAAAACCTTATTAGCCACCGTCCGGACATTGTCCTTTTTAAAGTTCAAATATTCATCGAGAAACTGCAAAATCTCCCAATCGTACAAGTTGTCGGAGATTCCATCGGAGCACATTACGATGATATCGTCAGCCTCCAACTTGATCTGGTCCACCCATGCCATTTCAGAAGGCAAAAAATTAAGCGTCTGTGTACCGATTTGCTGCGGACATAAATCCGAGACCATTTGCTCCTCGTTGGTTTTCACTATCTCGCCGTTTCTTACCACGTAGATCTTCAGATCCCCAATGCTGATCATCTTCAAATTGTCTCCACTCAACATACACAAAATTAAAGTTGAAGAGCCCTTCAAACACTGCAAGTCCATGAGATGAGATGTATGCAAGTACGAGTCGTCTAAGATCTGCTCGATGTCTCTATCGTTCAAGAAATGAGGAATATGGCTGATCTTGTACTCGGTCATCAAACGGCTCACCGTTTCTACCATGGACCGAGCCCAGATCCCTGAAGAGCACTGCTCGCCCTTCGACTCCCAGCCAGAGACTCCGTCAGCGATCGCCATCACTGTTGGAGATACTAGCATCGCATCATCTCCTGCTTTAATGGAAAGAGTGTCAGCAGGGGAACCCTGGGGTCTTCTTCTCGGAAGAAGACTATTTAGCTGTGTTGGGTCGGTCAAATCGCTAAGCGAATGCACCGTTGGGTCTGTATTCGTGCTGTGGTGTGCAAACGACGAGTATGCTGTTTCAAACTTGAACTTATCGTAAGTAATACTCTTCATCTGCTCGGTGGTGATGACAGGGTACTGAATGTATGGATTATTTGCATTTTCCCGCTGTTCTCGACTTTCAAGCTCACGTTGCTTTGCTGTCTTCTTCCATGCAAAAATGTTTCTCATGTTGCCAAAGAAACTTGGATTTGGAGTTTCGTTCGCTTGGGTCAATCTGATGATAGCGGAGGAGAACCCTCTGGCCAAACAGGCGGATGTCCCGCACTTACCTGCGAAATTTTGCAAATTCATTGTTGATATTTGAGTAAAATGTATTTTAAATTTAATTGTAGAGAAAGAAAGTTGTCGTAACCGAAAAACAGGCTACATTTGTAGTATGCATTAAAGTCCGATGGGCTTAAAGTGGCTCCGAAGATCGGACCTGCACATGGAAGCACAACCTGCATTGCTTTTGTTACAGTTGATGGGAGACTGAGTGAAGGTAATATGGTAAAGAGAGAACGGTTAATTAATGTAGTTTTATACACAATATTAATTTTAGTACGCTCAGGTTTTCGGATATGTAGAGTCGAAGCTATTTCCGTAAGCTTTTGTTAATCCAGTCAAATTTTCTCCGTGCGTCTTATTACTTTACCCTTTCGTGTACATCATCACTCAAACGTTAACTATCTTTTACTATGTACGCATTATTTATCGTGAAGAACAGCATCGGAAACAACCTTGAATGGCGGAGTGAAGTTTGTGTGAGTGCGGAACTGCAATACTCCCTGGTTAACAAGCATCTCCACGCCAGGAACAACCGTCCACTCAAACTTTTCCTCAGCAATTCTCATGATTGGGGTCACCCGTGGCTTGTAGGCAGCATCGAGTAAAGTAGGGTTGAAGCCTCCCTTCTTCTGCTGGATACCCTTGTGCAAAACTCTCTCCAACTTGTTCAAAAGCTCATCGTCAAGCGGCTTTTCTGCTGGAACACAAGAAACAATCAACGACACTGGCTCGATGGCCTCCACCTGCTCAACGGTCTCCAACACTTCAATGTTGAATTCGACTGGGAGCAGATTCTTTATGTCGTGCAACTTGGACGATGTCCTGTTCACCATGTAAATCTTCTTGCATCCGATGTGGTTTAAAGCGTAAGCTGCAGCTCTGGAAGTTCCACCTCCGCCAACAACCAACCCGCAAATCTCGGAGTTTCCAATCGATGGAACACCATGTCTTATGAACGAGTTGGTGATGCCGTACCAGTCGGTGTTGTCACCGAGAAATTTGCCTGGCTGGCCCTCAATTGGCACCACAGTGTTGACGGCACCAATGATGGAGGCAGATTCTGACAACTTCGTTACATAATTCATGATATCTAACTTCAATGGCATGGTAACAGCCAAACCACCAAAGTCTGGCTTGGTCATGAGCTCCTCGTAAACCTTGCTGGCATCGTCAGACTCAAATCTATCAAACTCGTGGGGCAAGTTCAATGCCTTGTACCCGGCATTGTGCAACTGTGGAGATCTGGAGTGAGAAATTGGGGACCCAACAACAGTGAAACGTTTCTTGGTCAAGCCTCCGATTTCACTGAATGACTTGTTGATTTCTCCAACAGTAAGCTGTCCCTTGCCAGCAACAGATCCCAACAAGTCGCTGGTGACTGGGGTCAAGCGAGGATTCAACACTCTGGACAATTTACCCTTGTCTCCTCCGTTGAACGCGATCAATGGAACACCTTGATGGTTGGCACGGAAGTACTCGAGAGCAATGTTGTCCTCGAACTTCTGAGCAAAACCAACCAACTGGATGATGTCAGCATTCAAACTGATGGCCTGGTTGTACTTGTTGTCCCACTCTGCGTTGTCCCATTTCAAATTGCCGGAAACATCGACGTAAGTAGCGATGATTCTCGTGAACGCTTTTCTCTCGATGATCTTCTGGACAAGCTTCTCAGAGTTGCTCAATTGAACATCCAAGAACTCTACACCAAGCTTGATACCCAAGTAGCTCAATTCCTCAATTTGGTCAACCTGGTCATCTGGGAAATGTCCACCTTGGCTCTCGGTACGGATGGTGTACACAATCGGCAAGTTAATAAACTTTCTCAAGGTGGCAGTCTGGTCAGCGACGTAAGATGGGCTGTAATTCCCTAAAAGGTCAACTCTGAACTCAACAGCATCACAACCAGCAGCGATGTCTTCCAAATCGTCAGTGATTTCGTTCAAGTCAGAGCAACTCAAGCTGGCAACAAATGATCTGTGCTTTGGAATTGGCGGAATCTCAAGTCCGGTGATTGTCTTCAAGTAGCTGACAAATGAATGTCTCAACTTCTTGAACTCAGTCTCGTTGGAGCAGTGAGAAGAGTAGAAGTGAAAGTTGGAGCATTCGTGGTACCACTTCTCTCTTCTCAACCAGACGTCCTTGATCTCACTCACATAAGCTGGACGCGTAGTATCTGCACTCAAGAACACGATGGTCTCATCCAAGTCACGGTGCAAGTGGAGAACAATACCTCCGGTCTTAATGTAAGATTTCAAGAGATCTCTGGATTCTTCACCTTCAACAATTCCACCACCAGTAGAGATGACGTAACCGTTTGCGCACTTGACAAAGTATTCCTTCATTAACTGAGCTTCATAATCACGGAATTTCTCCCAGCCATGCTCCTTGATGAAAGGTCTGATATCACCGTACTTTTCCTCAAAAACAGTATCCAAGTCAACAAGCTTAAAGCCCATGAAGTTGGAAATCCATTTGCTCAAAGTAGACTTACCTGCTGCTCTCATTCCGATGACAATGATGGATCTGTCACCATTACGAATCTTGTTGATCAATAAGCTTGGATCGTCCAAGTTCTTGGACTCTTCGTATCCGTAAAGCGGGACACCAAACTTGGTGTGCAAGACATCCCACCAACCTGGCCAGGTCTTACCGGTACAAGATCTCTCGGTAATCAAAACAGGCTCCAGACACATACCAGCTAACAAGGAGAAGGACATGGCAACTCTGTGATCGTCGTAGGTGCAAACACCTCTCTTTTCGGTACTTGGAATCTTCAAGTTCTTGTAGTCAATACCAAAGATCTCAATACCATCTGGCAACTCACCAGCATTCACACCAAACTTGGCCAACTCATCGACCATGGCCTTAATTCTATTACACTCCTTGACTCTTTGGTTGGCAATACCAGTGATCTGTGTAGGATTGGAGTCATTGGCAATGGCAGCAACAACAGACGCAGTCAAGAATGCATCGGTCATTGGCTCCATGTCAACGTGTGGCAAGGACCTCAACTGGCCTCTAGGGGGTCCAGTGACAGTCGTAGAGGTGGCACTTTGCTCTACAGTGCAGCCCATTGGCTTCAACACATCAACAGCAAATCTTGCATCTCCCTGCAAAGAGGAGGAGCCAATGTTTGGAACAGTACAGGAAGTACCGGTCATGGCAGCGAAAGCCAATGGGTACGTAGCCGAAGATGCATCAGACTCAATTTCGTACACCTCAGGGTTCTTGTAGACACCCTTCGGAATGTGGTAAGTGTGGTCTTCCGTTGCAGACTTGGTTACGTGAATACCGAAAGAATCCATCATGGCAATGGTCATGTCAATGTACAACTGCGAGATGGGCTTTCCTCCGACCAAAGACAAAGTCACCTCTTGGTCAGCATATGGAGCACACATCAAGATTGAAGAGACATACTGGGAAGAAATAGTAGCAGCCAACTCGAGTCTTCCACCCTTCAAGCCCTTACCGGCTTGAAGTTTCAAAGGCAAGGATCCCTCGTTGTTCAAGTACTGAATTTCGGAACCATTAGCTCTCAAAGCGTCAACCAATGGCCCAATTGGTCTCTCTTGCATTCTAGCATTACCGGTCAAGATGGTGTAGTCCCTAGACTCCTTGTTCACGCCTACCAAAGATGCAACAGTAGTCAAGAATCTGGATGCGGTACCGGCGTTGCCCAAGTAGAGATCCTGGTCGCAGGTGACAAAATTGCCTCCGTTACCCTTGACAACAATGGTTTCACCGTTGTCTTCGGTGGAAATTTCGGCTCCTTTCAAGGCACTGACGGCTGCAAGCATGTGCTTAGTGTCATCGGAATGAAGCAAGTTCTTAACACGAACAGTTCCGGTACCTAGAGCAGCCAAGATCAATGCTCTGTTTGAAATAGACTTCGATCCTGGTGGGATGACCACGTTGGTTGCTGGAGTGGTGACTGGATCGAAAGGATGAACAAGCACCTCATCAGTCAAGACAAAACTCAAATCTTGCTTCGACACCTCATGGGCTTTCAACTGGTAGCACTTACCAATTGACTCTAGGATGACAGTTCTGATCTTTGAGCCATCGTTCTTCTTGTCAATGGCCATCTTGTCCATCAAGGTATTTATCTGGAGGAAGTGACGCTTGTGGCCAATTCTTTGAAGGAAGATCTTGTCTTGGACAGAGGTAGGCAAGTTGTAGGCGGCGATACACTTGACCAATCTGGCAACAGCGACAGGACTCAAAATGCCCCAGTATCTGGCCAACTCAGCCTCAAGTACCATACCAACAGCCACACACTCACCATGCAAAGCCTGGGGAGTAACAATGGCCTCGATAGCATGGCCAATGGTGTGACCGAAATTGAGAAGGTTTCTCAAACTGGTCTCTTTCTCGTCTGCCGACACAACCTCGGCCTTGACACGAATTGACTCGAGGACGGTCTGCACCAAGCCATCCTTGATTGTCACAAGTTCAATATCGTCAGCAGTGACCACGGAAATGAACGTGGATGCAAAGTTTTCGAGCCTGGTGAACTCGGTCTCGTTCCAGATAGCAGCCGTCTTAACCACCTCTGCCATACCGTTTATGAACTGTCTGGCGGGCAAGGTGGACAAGAATGATACATCAACAAACACGTATCTCGGCTGGTGGAAGGCCCCCACAAAGTTCTTACCCAAAGGTGTGTCTACAGCTGTCTTACCTCCAATGGCAGAATCAACCATTGCAAGCAAAGTGGTGGGAACCTGAATGACACGCACACCTCTCATGAAGGTGGCAGCTACAAAACCAATCATGTCACCGACAACACCTCCTCCGACAGCGATGATAACCGTGTCTCTAGTACAGCCTTTCTGTAACAAGTAGTCTTCCACCTGAGCTTTCGTCTCACGAGACTTGTTATTTTCACCCGGTGAAACCGCATAATAGATCAAACGTGACTCTGGACGAAGAACCTTGATCTGCTGCTCGAAACTAGCCACTAACTTCTTGTATGGAGCGGTTTTCTCCATATTGGTATCGGTGATAATCACATAAGTGGAGGACTTCTCATTTTGGAGTGTCTCTTCCACTATGTGGTCCTGGATGTCAAAGCCTACGTGGATCGATTCTCTTCCAAGAATCGACACCTTTTCCACTGTAGACATGGCTGGTATAATTTCTGACGACTTACCGAAATTGAAGTGTTGGGTACGATATATATACTATGACTCTTATGTGAATTTTTTCGGTGCACTATTCCGGTTAGTGCAGGATTTCTGGTTTAGTATGGAGAAGATGGGCCCACGTATAGGTTATTAGGTCTTTGTCTATTCACATTAGGAAGAGAAAGAGGAGAAGAGCTTCACATTTGAAAAGTGTTTCAATCGGTCAGTATTTTGAACTTTTCTTTTCTAATTCAAGGTGAGCGTTGAGGAAGCATATCTTTCCTATTGGAGTAAGTTTCAATGGTTCCGCATGTGCCTAAGAATTGGCTGCGACTTCATTAATTAGTATATTATTCTCTCTAAAGATCCTCCAACACATCACGGATATAGGCGATGCACTCATCCTGGGTGCCTTCAGGGTGGTCAAGCTGCCACTTGAGTACCTCTCCAGTGACTTTGCTCATCCATGGGCCGGGTTTTCTTCCGAGAGCCTTGGAAATGACTTTTCCGTCGACAATGGGCTTCATTGTGCTCACGTTTTCAAGTTTGTAGTCTTTAATAGTGGTCAATAGAGACTCATACCTGCTGGAAATTTTCTCGGTGAGCTCGGCGTCCACATGGAAGTCGATACCTTCGGGAGTTGGTAAGGTGTCCAGAAGGTGGGGAACATCCAAACATGCAAGGAGATCGTTGAAGGCATTCACGACAATGTTGATAGAGAAGTAGTTGTCAAACTGGCGAATATACATTCCTAATTCGGAGCGAGGTACCTGCTGTGGACCTTGGAAAAGTTTGTGGAGAACATCTGAAGAGACTAACTTGTCCACAATGGACGAGGCCGTGTCGTAATCGTGTTTGCCGAATCTCAAGCCTTCCTTCAAGATGACTTCGACATACGACAGAAGAGACAACTTTTTAGAATTCAACTTGACTTTGAGGTTACCATATGGCTGCAAAATAGTGCAGAGCCAGAAAAGCTTCTGAGAAGCTTTAGAGGAGAATATCTCATCCACAATGCTTTGAAACTGGATATCTCCGCTGGTATTGATATAATGACGGAATGCGTCAAACGCTTGGGTCGATGCATCTATGCGTGACATCGCTGAATGCTTGCGGTGCTCCAACTCTTCGAGAACAGACTGTTCGTTGATTTGCTCGATAGTGTCGGATATGGCGCCCGAGCTAAAGATGCTGTCGGTGAGACCAACATAGTTAATGAGTCGAAGACCATATTGGACGTTGCTACTGGCTAGAATCTTGTCGATTTCCACACCAACTCTCTCTCGGCTGATCTTGTGAATCAATGTGCTTCTGATGCGTTCGTCTCTCATTGCAAGTAGAGTATCGTTATCGATCACGAAATTGAAACGACTAGCAAACCGCACTAGACGCAAAACCCTCAATGGATCATCCAAGAAAGTCTGCAATGGCTGGAGAGGTGTACGTAATATCCCGTTTTCAAGATCCTCGAGTCCTTTGCCGGTCAAATCTTCAATTTCGCTTTTGTTCAAATTGTAGAATAGCGCATTGAGCGTAGCGTCCCTTCTCAACGCATCTTCCTCGGCAGTTCCGCATTCGATGATGGGCACTCTGCTGTCTTCGGTGTACTGTTCGCTTCTCAAATTGACGAAATCAATATCGAGTCCGTATAATTTGGTCGTGCAAGTTTCTAGATGCTTGGACTTATCTGGATTCTTCTTTATGGTATGCAAACTGGTGGCGTTTTTGCCAAGATCAATGTTATTCTGACTAGCGTAGGCTAGCAACTTAGAAGCAAAATCTTCTCCACTGAGAATGTTGACTGCAATGTCTAGATCGTTGCTTTCTTTGCCTAAAAGCTTATCTCTGACCCAACCTCCGGTAATTCTCAATTCCAATGGCTGAGAACTGGCACTTTGGTTGAAATGGCCACAAAAGTCTACCAAAAGGTTCTTGATCTTGGACTCTGTCTCGTTGAGGACGAAATCGTGGTTGATTTTTCTTCTCATGTTGTGAAGTTTACGAAGTGCACAAAAGTTGGAAATTCTTGAAGACCTTGTCAGGTGAATGAATATTGTTGGACTTGCTCTTGTCTTCGTAAGGTTCATTGACCGACTAAGATCTTTTTCTATTCCGCAGGACATTTTCGTGCATCACCTGTAAACGTTCATTTGAAATTCGCAGTACACATGTCATCTCTGCGAGCTTTAATTCTTTAAAATTCGCAAATCAGAACAGCAATTATAGTAGTAGCCATATTATTTTCTAATTGCTAACCATCTGTTGGGAATACTAATCAGATCAACCCTTCAAGTTTCAAGTGCATCAACCGCCTGTGTGGCGTAATGGTTAGCGCATTTGACTTCTAATCAAAAGATTCCGGGTTCGAGTCCCGGCATGGGTTATTCTGCGGTTTTAGCTTAGTTGGGAGAGCGTCAGACTGAAGATCTGGAGGTCCTGTGTTCGATCCACAGAAATCGCAATCTTTTTTCTTTTTTTTCTTTTCTTTTTGCTGCCGTGGGAGCACTTTTCTTGATAAAGCATACCCAAAAACGAATGTCAATCATTTCTTCATTATTAAGTCTAACCATACCCGATCTCTCAATGATCTCGCTTGCCCCAATCGGTGTCCATATCACCGTCTATCTTGTCTGCAGGACGTTATCTCGGTTATATAAACCCCACTGATCATTGATCATTGTAACTTCTGTAAACTACCCAATACTGGCCCCAACGTCATCCTCATGCTGAAGCGACGCAGGCAGCATGGAGAATCTCAACGTGGAAACATTCTTAGGTCATGTGGCCCAATTCGGTAATAAGGACATGCTATCACCGGGAGAGGCATCATTGCTACTGCTCAAAATCGCAGAATTGGTTTTGGACAACACTATCGACGTCCCGCTCCTCAAGTTCTTGAGCCGATTCTTGACTCAACAATCGTACGATGAATTGGTAGAAGAAAGAAACATTGAACATCAGTGCGGTTACCCATTGTGTGGGAAATCGCCAAAGCATCAGGTGAGAAGACCGTCTCACTCCAATGGAGGCATGGAAACGTCTACCCGGTACCAGATCTGGCACAGGAAGCCGTCTATGATCTTGCCCAATACTTACTTACTGCAGTACTGCTGCAAGGAACACTACCAGGCGTCACTATTCTACCGGAACCAGCTCTCGCAGGAGGCTGTATTTGCTCGGAAGGCCATTCTACTTGTTCCTCCATTTGCTCCTGTGGCAGGACATTGGTACGAAAACAACATCACATGCTTGGAGGAGGTGTTGGCAAAGCACAGGGAGTTGAAGCAGCAGGGTAAGTCGCTCAGCGAGGTGATTGCCATGATGAACGGATTATCGGTAGCTGAAGGTGACAACGAAGTGTCGGACTTAGTTAAGCTAATCCAGGACTTTGACATTATTGAGCATGAGGGAGGTCTACATGGTGAAGAAGATGACGATGTGGCTTTAGAGCACGATAATGAGACGGCCTCCAAGAACGTTGATGGCTACATCACTACCAATCGCAGTTTTGGAGGATACGTAGTCTAGACATTTATGATTAATGAATATACTCGACCAGAAGATGAGCAAAATATTAGTGTTGTATTTAGTATGCTGTGATGGTGGCAGGGGTGTGAAGAGAATGTGAAGAGAAGATATTATGATAAGGTTTGATGAAATGAAGATGTGATGAAACTAAGATATGATATGTGAAGTTATGATGAAATGAAGATATGATGAAATGTAGCGATGAAAGTAAGTGACGCTATATTAGATGTTATGCTGTCCAAAAGATGATGCTATGTTATGCTAATACCTGGATTTGTCGTCTCTCTTTTGCAAGAAGCGGAACCTCCGTGCAAATTTGTAACCCATCTTGTACCCTTTGAAACCCATATCTTCAAGGTAGTCTCCAAGTCGCTTTCCCTGGCCTTTCCTTTCAGTCTCAGGTATACCATGTCTGTATTTGACACTTTTCCCCTCTTCTGAGACCATTGTCTTCGTATAGTCTTGCGTGACTGGACTTGTTCTATATAACTCAGAATGCATGAACACCCTATCTTTCTCCAACTGCGTGAGTAATTCTGTGTATCTGGTAACCTTATCTTCGAATGATTCGTTCATCATTTTCTGATATTTCAGTTGTTTCTTCCAAATCGGATCGTCTATGCCCACATTATACTTTTTATGGTACAGGCGTACATCCTCTTTGAGTATATTAGTTGTTTCCCTCAAAGGTTGAAGCCAACTGTCAAATACCTCCCGGGCTCTTTTCTGAAATTTGTCGTTGAATTGCTCACTCAGCACGAAATCCTCTCCATATTTCGCTTTTTGTTCCTCTAGTTCCATAAGCAATTCCCAATTTGCCTCCCTGTTCACTAAATTCTCATAATATTCTCGGGGATACATCAACTCATCCGTAGAGAAACCTTCACTTCCTCTGACATGGTAGCCTAGACCCAGTCTCTTAGCTTTGGCATCAGGAGCATTGGACAGTTGAAGGTTCCAGAGAAATAACTTTCTTGCTGTCCGCACCAGCCTTTTAATGTCGACTGCTATTTGGCGCATCTCGGCGAATTTAGGAAACGGAAGACGAATGTAATATGCCTTCATGATTCCCGCATTGGAAGCGGAGATTTTCACTTTGTATGGGCCATCCTCATTAACGATTTTCTCGAGAGGAGCCATGTAATGATGCTGGTTGATCTTGAACTCAACCTCGGGTTTGATGATGGATTCTATGTACTGGGAGTCGTAAGCTGCGTCCACCACCACCGTTTTGGTCGATCCAGGAATAAGTGCATTTTCCTTCGGCATGTTGATTGTCTGTCTGGTAAGCGATGCTGGGACGTATGGCAATTTATAAGGGTTAGGAATGCGGCCGTTTAATTGGAGCTTCTTAAGGTAGTTTCTCACAACAAAAGCAGCGTTTTCTTCGCTCTCCCCAATGGCTTTCTTTAGAGCCTTTCTCCGATGGCTAGCAGTAAGCGAAGTGTACTTTTTGCTGGTGTCGTATTCTCTTAACCGAGAGGACTGACGCCGTTTGGCTATTAAAGGGTTCACCTCTTTGTCTCTTCCCTGATCTATTTCTGCTTTACTGCTGAGATATGCCCGTTTCCAGCAGTTTCTGTCCAACTCTCTCTGCCGATTGGCCACTAAAATTTCAATGATGGAGCTCCACAACATGCAATTTCGAGTCTCTTTCCTAACATCCTGGAGAAATCCAACGAGCTTTTCACCTTCCACTAGTTTGGGATACAAGCTTCGCTCGTTGATACGAGGATAGTATTTTCGAAACTCTTCGTCAATTCGATACTTCAACTCCGTTCGTAGGTACTCGCCATACAATTTGGGGTTTTTGGATGCTTTCACAAGTTCTCGATGCAATGTCAGTCCATCTTCACCTTTGGTGAGATCAACGACAGGATCAATTTGGCGGATTTTCGCTAGGCCTCGTAGTATACGCCGGTACATGGACCGAAGCAGGACAGTGTGGCCCAGCAATGCGGTGATTTGGGACATTAGCTATGTTTGGTGAAGTTAGTTTAATACATTTTTTCTCATTTCGCAGGCAGTTAAGATGGAGTGATAGAGAGAAGAAAAAGAGATGAATAAAAATAAGATAGAAGAAATTGATGTGTTTATAAAAATTCAGCTAACTCTATATCTAACTATATATATATATATATATTTATGATAGAATCATTGCCAACTTCTACTCACTTACTCACTTACTCACTTACTCACTTGCTTATAGTTGTCTAACTGATAGGTTCTACCTTATAGTATTCGCACCCAACATAACTAGTCTCAATCTCTCATGTCTAACTCTCTGTAGACATTTACTTCATTCCATCAATTCATACACAAAATCAAAATGGTGAGTACGAATCGATTCCTACAACACAGACTCATCTAACACCAGCCACCTAAACTGCCCGAGGTCACCATCGTCAAGTTCAAACGATCTAGAACCACATACGTGATTCCCTTGACTCTCGACGTGAAGAAGAATCTTACCCGGGAATACTTTCTTGACGCTTTAGTCGAAGCTATCAATTTATCCGGAGGCCTACGTCTAGTAGATAACGTTGATGTTGGCGAAGATTTACCTCTAGATGAAGAAGACGGATTGGAAGTGTCTGCCAGTGACTTGGAACTTGCGTTTCCCAAGACTAAAGAATCTCCATACGATAACGAGTGGATTCCCATTGAGGATGATGTGAGCTTGAAGACAGTGGTGCTCAATGACTACGACTTGATTGCCTTCAAGTTCGCCGACGACGAACTGTTCCGCGTGGAGCAGCTGGAGTACGTGGATCAGTGAAACAGTATATTCATGCCAGTAGGTAATACAAAAGTTGAAGAAAAGATTACAGCGATGCTAATGCGAAGAATCCAGGCCAGAAAGTGCTAGCAAATGCTATCACTTGCGCCCGCTTACCTTGCGGATACCTCCCGACTGGATTCTGGTGGCGTTTTTCCCAGGTAGGATGCCAGAGCTGATCTTGGTCCCGGACCGTGACTTTGGAAGCTTGCTTCCACCAGGCGATGTAGGCGACGACGTCAAGGTAGTGCTGACTGTCCGAGTTGTAGTGGTGGTGGTTGTCTTGGTCAACGAAACTGGCTGATTCGTGCTGCTGGTGGAGATCGAACGTAGCACTTTCCAGTCGCTCACATCTCTCTTTGGTGAGCTGTGATAGATTTCTCCATCGGCAGTATTGATCTCTTGCTCAAACACGCCGGACTGGTGTTCGGAATCGTGCATGGAAGCCGTCACGTTGTCTGGCTCCTCGTCAGAGTTGTTGACCACATCAAGAATAAGCAGGTTCCCGCTATCTTTGTACTTTCTGGGTTGTCCTGGTGACTCCATGGGCACAGCGCTCTGGATCTTGGAGGCGAGAGCACCGCTGATTTTTCTTCTACGGATTGGGGTGTTAAACGACGAGTCGAGAGGACTCAAGTATGAAGAGTTGAGCTGCTGCTGTTGTTTCCTCTGTTTTGCCTCCTGCTTCATTCTCGACTTGAACTCGTCGTATGACACCAAGGAAAAGAGCCCGCCAATGAATAGATCTGGCCTGTTATCCAAGCACATAGTATGTCTCCAGTCACGGAACTCATGCTGGTGCAAGTACAACCAATGTTGCTGAGGACCAACCACCATTCCGGGACGAATCATACGCATGTATGCGATGCATTCGTTGGCAGTAAACCCGTGAGTGTAGATCAAATGGGCACCAATGAGACACCCAGTACGGCCCAAACCCGCCTTGCAGTGGACAGCAATCTTTCCGCCCTTGTTGATGACACACTCTGCGGCACCAATGAATTTACGAACATAGTCTAGCGTAGGGCAGGTACCGTCCTCAAAGATCATGTCGATATGCTGGATATTTCTCTTTGTGAATTCGGATGCGTCGTACAAATGGGAATTGAGTCTAACCACCAACTGAACGTTGGCGCTCATGAAGTAATTCAACACCTTCTTGAAAGGCTCGTTCAATGACCCTGGCTTTCTCAGGCTCTGCTGTGGGGATGCAAATGCAATGAAGTCTTTTGAGATCACGTTAAAGTCGCCTTGGTCCACTCGCTCGTACTGCTCGTACTCCTCCAAATTGAAGGTGGTCAAGTCGATCATGCCTCTCTCCTTGGCTCTCCACATGGCATAGACAATATCCTGGATTGTGATCTCGAAATCTGCCGTGGAGTATCCTGCGTCTCTAAACGGCTGGAACGGCACCTCGATTTGGGAAATGGGCTGCAAAACCTGGTGGGGCGCCCACGATTGCACCAACACCATGTAGCAAGCGAGCAAACAAGCGGCGTTGGCTCTTTCTTTAGGAGAGGTTCCACTATAGAAAACCACCGCTTTCCCTTGGTTGGTCTCTTCGTTCAAGATGTTATGCAAAACAACAGCAAACCGATACAAGCTTCCGATGTGCAACGGGCCGAAGTCCAAGTGGAACGCATTGTATATCAAGGCATCATCCACGGTGAAGTATACCAACTCGCTAGTGTCTTGCGGAGTGTAGTCATAAGCTCCGAGGTATATACGATCTGGAGGTTAGTATGGTTTTTCGGGACAGAACCGTTGAAATGACAAGGTCATCAGGACAAAACGTACTTTTCAAGAACTCAATCATGGGAATGGTTTGTCTGGGTCTGGCCATTGTTACTTGGACACAATAAGAGATAGAACCACGAGGGCAAAAAAGACCAGAACAAGTCGAAAATATAGAAGGTGATCAAGTTCAGCACGACTACACAAGTGCAAACAAATGAGTTAAAAAACTACCAGAGAGCCCCAGTCCAAAAAGAGCAAAGTAGATGTTTTTGTTTTAGCTGGATTTGGCTAGCAGGTTGAAGTCTGGCATTGTCTGCAGGATGTTCTGGGGTGGTTTAACAAAGGTCAGTGCGTTCATTATCAGACTATATCTGGACAGAAAATGGCAAGTAAAACGGCACATTCCAGCACAATGCTGGAAATAAAGTTTTGCATGACTTGACTAACACAACAGGCACCTTCATTGTACACCTTTAGCTCCGAGACGTTGACGGATCTCCGAAAGTTCCGCTTTGCTAGTGCTCGAGCAACATCCATGGAGGCTGTGATATGTATGTGAATAGAGATTTATGAGAGTTGAGAATTTTAAGATTTGGCATTTGTGAGAGTTGAAAGTTGCGAGAGTTGAGCTTTTTGAGAGTTGAACTTTTTGAAATTTATGAATTGTTAGAGTTGAACTTTCTTAGAATTGAGATTTTTGAGAGATGTGAATTGTGTGAGACTTGAGATTTGTGTGATATGTGAGTTGTGCGAGTTGTGAGAGTTGTGCGAGTTTAGAGTTCAATGAGAGTTGGAAGAGAAAGTCGAGAGTTAAAAGAGAGAAAAGCCAAAAGACAGCAAACTGAAGCGATCACCAGTAAATGAATCATATTTCGGGTGGATTTACTAACTTCTAGACGAAATTGATAGGTCCTCGTATGAGGTCAAAAAGGTTAACGACACCCCCATAGATAACATCGAAGAGCTCGTGGAGGAGCTTCCAGATAATAGCGCACGGTACATCCTTCTCTCGTACCCCATGAAGCTTGCAGACGGCAGGATCAAGAGTCCGTTGGTTTTGCTCTATTGGAGACCACCTACTTGTGGGCAGGAAAGCAAGATGCTTTATGCTGGAGCGGTGGAGTTGATCCGGGACAAGGCGGGCGTTTCTCAGTATGTGAATTTCGGAGATGGTTCAAGTTGACTTTATACTAACACACAGGCTTATTGAGATCGAGGAGGAGGAGGAATTTGACGAATTGGAGTCGTTAATTAATTAGTAAACTCACACTATAGAAGAAGTGCGAACTGAGAGACACAATTGACTTTGAAGTAGAGACATGAAAATTATAGAGTTAAATGGCATTCACTTCAAGGTTTGTTTATTTTTTTTTTTTGTTGCTATTTTGTTATTTTTTGTTGCTGTTGCTGTAGCTGATGTTTTTGATATTTATATATTATACTTGTCCAATTTCTGGACACCCATTACCATCACTCCATCTTTGCAATGTCTCTGTAGATGCACACCATTCAATAGTATGTACAAGTACCACCGAATATCTCAGCACAGTGTATATTCTGGACCACTTCTCACATCTACATGGGCGTGCGCGAACCATCCAGTGCAAATTTTCCTCACTATATATGGCTGCACATTTCTACCACTTCGGAATTTTTATTTACTACTTAAACAAAAAAATCTTCAGCCATGGGTCGTATGCATTCTAAAGTATGTGACTACACTTTAACTGGACATGGTATGGTTGAATAGTGAACTGGGTCGATTCGGTGCACTGCTCTGATTGGGTCTTACCAAGAGTGGCATTTCCTCGAGAAGTGTCGCCAACTTTTGGTAATTGATACCATCTGCTATGGGCATGTGCGACAGCTGGTCGATTCCACTATTTGTAGACCAAACGTCGGACGCCGGAGGTGATTCTCTGCACGGACGCTGGGTCGGCGAGTCAAGCAAACATCTGTTGAACAGATGCTGCTTTTTAAAATAGCACAATGTGATGAAACGCTCTCCGAAGACACTGTCTTCACCTTTGCCTTCATCATTCTTGTGCTGCTCGCCCTCTCGTGCCCTCCCGACATCCCCCTGCGGGTGCCTTGATGTCGTCGATTGCCTAATCTTGAGGACATTATACTAACATAATCAGGGTAAGGGTATCTCCTCCTCCGCTCTTCCATACTCGAGAAACGCTCCATCTTGGTTCAAGTTGAGCTCCGATGAGGTTGTTGAGCAGATTGTCAAGTACGCCAGAAAGGGTTTGACCCCATCTCAGATTGGTGTTATCTTGAGAGATGCTCACGGAGTCTCCCAGGCCAAGGTTGTCACCGGTAACAAGATCTTGAGAATCTTGAAGTCTAACGGTTTGGCCCCAGAGATCCCAGAGGACTTGTACTTCTTGATCAAGAAGGCTGTCTCTGTCAGAAAGCACTTGGAGAGAAACAGAAAGGACAAGGACTCCAAGTTCAGATTGATTTTGATCGAGTCCAGAATCCACAGATTGGCCAGATACTACAGAACCGTCTCCGTGTTGCCACCAAACTGGAAGTACGAGTCTGCCACTGCCTCTGCTTTGGTCAACTAAGCTTTTTTGCACAGCTTTAAGTTTTATAGTTGTCACTGTAATATACTAATCTATGCATTTTTTTCAATGGAATATTTAAGGGTTTACTTTACTTGTAGCAACATTCTCTTCACCTCCTACTGATGCAATATCTCTTCTAGGCATGGATTGAGTGCTGACACACAATAAATATGGTACATACTAAATAATTGCTGACACTAAATGTCGTCAATGTCCAACTCGTCGTCATCGTCGTCATCGTCGTCGTCCCCGAACTCAAAGTTGACTTCTTCGTCATCGTCTGCGCCGAAGGTGTCGGTCTCGTTAATCTTGGCCGATTCTGGTAACTCTCCAATGTTCTTCAAAGTTCTGGCCTCATCCGAGTTGTACTTGTGGATTACGTCACACTGGTCATCCTGAAAGTCTCTCAACGACACCAAGATAATGTCACCTTGGCCCATCCACACCTTCTTTCTCAATTTACCTCTGATATGACCCATTCTCTTCATACCGTCGAAGCAGCTGACCTCGATTCTTCCGTTACCCAACATCTTGGTGATTTGGGCATACTCCTGGCCTTCTTCCTTGTGAATCAACTCTCTTTTCTGGCCACCATTCAAGTTCTTCCCCTTTCTTCTGTTTTTTCCTCCTTTTCCTTTACCCGTTTTACCCATTTTGGTCTTGAGAAGAAGAAGGGTTACAATGGCTGGGAAAATTTTTATTTACTAGTGGTGCTTGGTGCACGGGTGTGTTCCAGGGTCCCGTGCCAGTGCTGACAACCAAGAGGGTGCTGATTAGCCACGAGGTTTTCCCTTTTGGGGATTTTCTGGAGCGTTTGAGGATGTTCATCTGACGAACAGGGGCTTTCCTCAATATTCATTATAAATTGATGAGAGCATTCTCGACTTGGTGCTATGGTTACAGGGACAGATATGGGCATGTGTCATGTGACAGCATGGCACAGCAGGTCTTGTGCACGAAGAGATGTTTAAAATATGGGATAATGAAATGGTGCAAAGTGATTAACTGCTGGTAAATATGTTTTTATCGAGATTTTGTCTCACAAATGTTGCATTCGCTGTATGATAAGTTTGAGCATGATCGTGTGAATTATTGGGGAACTAGAAGCTTTAAATCCGCATGCTGCGAATATGGCTGCAACGTTCCATTGAAGTGGAGCACAGTGATGAAGAATTGATTGGTGAAGCATCAAGTGGAGCTCACTCAAGTGGAGCTCACTCAAGTGAGTCATATATAAAAATTCGAAAATCTTCCTTTAATTCCGTCTTAATCCTTAAGTGAAGTCAAAGTAGGATAATAGATCACCCCATGCTACAGTCACCATGCTACAATCACCACTATAGTGACCATGCTACTGCCACTATGCTACAGTCACCACTATAGTCAGCACTATAGTCAGCACTATAGTCACCATGCTACGGTCACCACTATAGTCACCATTGATATAGGTCCCATTGCCAACCTCCAGCTCATTAAAAAGTCGAAAATGAACTAAATGATTAAACCACGACTACTTTTAAAAGAATCGAGATAATTGCTGAATGCCAATCGCTCTCAGTTCCCACAAGCTGACCATCACCTTCGCAGCCAGCTTCCACAACAAGGCAAATATATACAAAGAATAAAGAAAATCAAATATTTGATTATCAGAATTCAGTCCATTGCTACATTAAATACAGTAATTTGAATCAACGCCTTCTGGGCCTTCTTGTTACCTCCTCCACCAACTGTACTTCTTGCCCAAGTTATTGGAGGTACGGGTGCATATCCAACTACGATGCAAGCTTAGACTTCACCATATCAAACTCTACCTACACACCATGGATCTGTTCGAGACGAGCTCCCAGTTCGTCCAGATCTTGAGGAATTTGGTTCCTCAGATGCAATCATTGTTGAGGGCCGCACATTTTGCCTTGAAACACTCTGAAAGCGAGGATTACCTTTTCTATGCGATAATGGACCTTCTCGATGACCCGAAGGTCGAGTTGAATACAAAATCCACCGTGTTCCAATTCATTGATGTGTTGATTCACGAGTCCTTCTTCATATCTCAACAAACAAACTCCCACTACAACTACCCATACGTGCACAACTTGAAGACTTCTCTTCCCAAAATCATATTGAAGGTGCTTCCAGGTACCAACAACGCCAATCTTTATAACATTTTCAACAACTTGAAGAACATCTCCGAGTCTTTGAATGTTTCCTACTCAGATTATGAAGACCAGTACAAGTCCGTTGAAAAGCTACTCTCCAAGGAGGAATTGGAGAGTGTAGACATGGACATTCCTTTTCCAGAAATAAACTTGGAGGAAATGGAGGAAGCTTCCGACCCAGTCTTTCAAGCGTGGGAGATTCTCCTTCGAAAAAGGAAACAGAGTCATTACGAGCGTCTTCGGCAATTGAAACACCAACAGTACAGAGAGGATGACGTTACTGAAGAAGAATTATTCAACATAAGACCTACCAGAGTAGGAGATCCGACGAAAAAAGTCAATGAGCTGTTGCTCTCAAAAAAGCAAATTCTTGCGAGAATGGAGGATGATCGTGAAGCTCACAAAAAGTCTAAAGAAACACTCTGGGTCGTCAACAGACCAAGTGGGTCCAATACGGCCACCGAGGAGGAATTCTCTAACTATTATTGGAATAAGATTGAAAAGCTCTCAGACAAGCAGATGTCAGAATTCCTCGCTTCATTCGATGAATTGAATAAGTTGGCTAGTGCAAGCTACAAGGACCCAATCTAATTATGTTTTTTTGCAATATTTTTCTCCTCATTGTACTTTGGTCTTAGAGAGAATACTAAACAACTCGTTGAGACCCAACACACTGTAAGTTGCTGAGGTTCTAGTATCTTCCTTGCCGCTACGGACAGCAATTGTCAATGCAACGTCCACCACGCCATCTTTCTCGAAAGAGGAGATACTGTCGAACACCGTCTCGTCTATAGGGTTAAGTCCACCAGCAAAGAAGAGGGATTTGACCTTTTTGTTCTCTTCATTATTGTTATCGGACTTCGTTGGGTGTAAATGTGGTGATTGGAACAACGAATCCGATGACGATTGCACTCTCCTAACGTTGAACCTTTCAGATATAGCTGCAATAGAAATGTCTGTGGTGTAAATGGCCAAAAGAAGGTTCAAAGCACGTAAAGTTATATTTTTCTGCAGAACAATGACAGATTTGCCAACTATTGTAGCATGTACGCCTTCAGTTTCTTCGTAAGCCTCATTGATATGCTGAATCAAGTCTCCCATAACGTCAAGACATCTCTTAGGGTCCTCGGCCATCGCAGTGTCTATAAGTAAGCGAACGGTGCAATCTTCAATGATAGCACTAGAACCAGGAAGTCTTTCAGCCTTTGATTTGATCAACAGTTCAACCTGAGGTTTCCAGTTGTTTACCTCACTCTCATCAATAATGGACAACCACTTTGATTCTCCAACAATGCGGACGTAGCCTCCACTCTCAGCAATTAATCCGATATTTGGAGTGTTTTTGTAAATCAGGTCCAATTCTGTTCTCTTCATGATACTGGTTACATAAACAACATTGTCAGGGTCAGAAATCAATCCTGTCAAAAGACGACCGACTCTTGAAAATTCGAGATAACCATCCCTGGAGCCAGACTTGCCCCCATAAATGGTACTCTTGGTTGAAGGATTATCCAAGTTGATAAAGAAAAGTCTTCTCCCGTTTGAAGCATGGTAGAACTTGTCAAAAATCAGACCACTGAAAGGAGTAATATCACACAACTTCTTATCAGAGTCTTTCACCCAAGCTTTGTTGATTGAGATGATACACTTCTTGATCCAATCCATAGAGTCGTGTTCTATGACAATTTCATGACAGGCCTTCCAGTGCTCTTCCTTTTCGGCTTTGCTCATGGTCAAGGCTTTCTTGATAGTCTCGCCGAATGCCTTTATGTCCCATGGATTGATCAATAATGCGCCCTTGCCATTATCATACAACAAGTTGGAAGACCCGGTAAACTCCGACAAGACAAGAGGCGACTTCTTTTCTTCTGCTGCAACGATAAACTCGTGACATGTCAAGTTCAAACCTTCTCTCATGGAGGACACGATAAAGACGTCTGCCTTGCACAAGAGTGCAAGATATTGGTCAAAATCGATATCCTGGTGCACAATCACAACGGGTGGAGTGCCAGAAATATTCTCAGACATTGAGTTGATTCTCGATGCAATTTGCATCACCTCGTTCTCGTAATCGTCATCATCAGTGGTACCGATAAACACTTGGATTAAGACTGCAGAGTCGACAAACTTTGGATTATCACGTAAGAATCTCTCATATGCTAAAAGCTTTTGCTTGACACCTCTCAACTTATCCAATTGATCTCTAGAGACAATAAGAATCTTATCCTTCCAACGCTCGGTGATCAACCGTTTCCATTCTACGACTGAGTCAGTAGCCAAAACCGTTTGCAAGGCCTGCGCATCGATGCCCACAGGGATGGTGTTCACCAAAGTATACACACCAGCATGAGTGAGACCATTTTCCGTGGTATCGGTCAAGAGAAGTCTGCTGCATGTTTGCAAGAAATGTCTGACATACTCTTTGGTCTGGAAGGTGATGCAGTCTGCACCCAACATGCCTTCGAGAAGTGCCTCTCGCTGGGCCAAGCACTTGAACACCTCGGAAGATGGGAAGGATACGTGCAAGAAAAAGCCTATCTTTGCGCTTGGCAATTTCTCTCTGATCATGCGTGGCACCAAAAGTAAGTGGTAGTCATGAACCCAGATCATATTTTCTGGATCGTCTGGCGCCAAATGGTTGTTCTCTCTTTCATAAGTCTCAACCAACTTGTCTGCGATAAGCTGGTTCAAGAGCTTGTAGTGGTGGTAGGAATGCTCCTCGAAAGCCTTGGATTTCGGATCGTCGGGGATCTGGTAATGCAAAGTGGGCCACAATATTTGCTTGCAGAACGACTTGTAATGGCCCTGGAAGGTAATATCATTCACCACCACTGATTCACAGTTGTATTCCTTGTGCAACGTCTCAGAGATATCATCCAACACCTTGGGGGGAATGGCATCGCTGGGCAGCGACATTGTGCCGACCCACTTCACGTTCTTGATGATGCCCTTTTCGTTTGACAGTCGCACGGCATTGATCAAAGAGCCGTTACCCTTGTCTGTTTTGACCACTTGCCAAGGAGCCAGTTCGAACACACTGGTCTGGTTGAGGAACGTCTCCTCCAAGTCTGGCCGAGAGAAACCTCCGTAAGGTGCCAATTTCTCTCCGTCCAGCTCAATGGTGCTGTGGTCAGCATCCAGAGATTTGCTTTTAAGCCCTATGTCTGCGGTTCTTTGCTGTTCATCCTCCTCTGTGATCACAAGCGAGCTGTTGCTGTTATTACCCAACGTGAACCCAGAAAACTGTCTGGACACAGAGTTCCTATTGCGTTGAAGTACTGGGTAGTTGTCTGAGTAAGAGCCACTTCTATTGAGCCCAGGATGGCCAGCCAAAGCTGTCTGGGACCGACTAATCTTGAGGCCAGATAATCCAACATCGTCGTCCTTCTTCTTGGTCTCCACCACAAGGCTCGAGATCACTGGCACCTGGTATCTGGACCGAGGTTGGATCAATTGTGGAGCCAATCGCTCGTTGACTGTGTCTGCCAATTGGGACGCCGGATCTGCCGCATTACGTGCTTTGTGGAAAAACTGCTCGGCAGAACCGGGATCAGGCTTATCTCTTCTTCCAGGGTGTGGAGGCGAACCGCTGGGAGTTTGCGTAGCAGTAGGTGCTTTACTTAAAGAAGGTAGGATGGAGTTCGTGATGGAGGGTCTCGCAGGCTTCACCGAAATGGGATTGGCCTGTGAATTCGTGGACAGTTCCAAATACGGCGCCTCTTGCAAGTAATCGTCATGAGCAACTTCAAATTTCACAGTATAAGGCAAGAAACTGAATGGTTAGTTTAAAGGTTGAGCTGAGAAACCATGTGCTTCAGCGCAAGTCGCAGAGTGGGGTACATACAGTGAGCCGATTATGACTGTCATGTTCGAGTGGGGTCAAGTGGGTGCTGTGAAACAAGCAGATTTCTATATATATAGGGGAAAGTGCCAGCAACAGGTGTCAGCCAATTTGTATAGCAATCGGAATTAGAATAAGGTGCTTCTGCCTGCACAATGCACGGGATTCCACAATTTTGGGGTTCCTGCCAACTCTTGGAATTCCGTAGAAAGCTCGCTGTTTAGATCCCCAACGCGGCCCCCACAGAGAGAAAAGTGGTTTGAAACGGAATTTACTGGGTTGGAAAAGTTATAAAACTTATAGATTCCGTCACCTGATAAAAGTGTTGTCTGGGAGGCACGGGTGCTTCTTCAGCCACCTACTTGGTACCTGACCGAATTAACGAAGAAAGTCAATATGGTGGGCACCAGTGAATACAGTGATTGTCACTGCCATCTCGACGTCACTGCAACGTTACAGGATTCATTGGCATTGGCTGAAGCAGTAGCTGCCCATGGAAAAGTACTGCGTCGCTTTTTTCATTTAATGTCTACTAATCACTGGGATATGGCCATAATTCTGGAAATTGTGAATGCCGACTCCACCTCTACCGTAGTGCCCTACTTGGGGATCCATCCTTGGTATTCTCACTTGTATTGTCTAGATCTGCTGCTCAGTAAAAGACACCACTATGAGCTATGTCTCTCGCCTGGTCCTAGTGACGAGCTACTTTCTGTGTTGCCAGATCCTGTCGACTTGAATGAACATCTACAAAAAATACGCAAGTTGGCCGCGGAATACGGATCGAAAGGAAAAGCGTATGGAATCGGCGAGATTGGCTTGGATAAGTTGTTCAGGGTGCCCACTAGTGGGTTTTTCGGGAACCAGAAAGTGACCGAGAAGGTGAGTCTCACTCAGTCCAAGGTAACCATGGAACACCAGAAGCAGATATTTATGCGCCAGCTTGCATTGGCCAATGAGCTCAAAAAACCGGTTTCCTTGCATTGCGTCAAGGCGCACGGCCCGTTTTTCGATATAGTCACCTCCGGTTTCAGTGACATCTCCTATGTCACATTGCATTCGTACACTGGGTCGTTTGACCAGGCCAAATCATGGATTAGGGTCTTTAAGGCGCAGAACAGAAAGCTCCGCTTCTCGTTTTCAAACTACATCAATGCCAGCGAGGCAAAGCAAGAGTCTCTCAAGCAATTGGTTCAGCACCTCGATCTGAACCAGATTCTTATTGAGTCAGATTTACCCATAGATCGCTTCTTCCTCTCCGGCAATACCGACGAGTACTTTCAGGAATTGGAAAACGTGGCCCGCGTCATAATAGAGAGCAAGCAGTGGGACCGTGACGGCGGGTTGGCCCAGCTCCAGTCCAACGCCCTACAATTGCACAATTACTCATAATCATACATCTGTGTTTCATACGCACATTTTCAATCTAGACTTGATGACTTGATATTGTCCCCGTACACTGACTTTAAGGAAGTATCACCAACCAAGAGCTTGTCGACGTCGACCCAGCTCCAGTTCAATGATCCAGTCCAATGCCCTTCAATTACACAATTACTCGTATTCATTTATCTGTTTCGTATGCATACTTACAATCTAGACTTCATATTGTCCCCATACCCTGGCTTCAAGGAAGTATCACCAACCAAGAACCTGTCGACGTCGGCCCAGCTCCAGTTCACTGATACAATACAATGCCCTTCAATTGTACTCATATATCTATGTTTCGTATTCTTACGTACAATTTAGACTTGATGACGACTCAGGCTTCAAAGAAGCACCACCAATCAAGAACCTGTCGACGTCGGCCCAGCTCCAGTCCATTGATCCAGTCCTATGCCCTACAATTACACAATTACTCGTAATGATATTATCTATGTTTCGTACGCCCATTTACAATCTAGACTTGATAATGTCCACGAACTTAGGCTTTTGGGAACCACCACCAACCAAGAACCTGTCGACGTCGTCACACCTCCAGTTAACTGATCCAGTCCACTACAATTGCATAATTACTCGTAATCATATTATCTATCTTTCGTACGCCCATTTACAATCTAGACTTGATAATGTCCACGAACTCAGGCTTCAAGGAAGCACCACCAACCAAGAACCCGTCCACGTCGGCCTTGTCCTTGAACTCAGGAGCATTCTTACCGTTGACAGAACCACCGTACAAGATTCTCACGCTGTCGGCCTGAGCACCAATGGTCTTCGACAAGTGTGCTCTGATCTCCTTGTGGGTCTCCTGGGCATCTTCTGGGGTGGCAGCCAATCCAGTACCAATGGCCCACACTGGCTCGTAAGCAACAACAATGTTGGTCCAGTCGGAGACAATCTTGGACACAGCATCCAATTGTCTGGCACAGACTTCAATGGTAATGCCGGCCTTTCTCTCCTCCAAGGTCTCGCCAATGCACAAAATAACACTGACACCAGAGTCCAAGGCGAACTTGGTCTTGGCGGCGATGAACTCATCGGACTCCTTGATAATGGTTCTTCTCTCAGAGTGACCGGTCAAGGTCCAGTTGATCCCCAAGTCCTTCAATTGCTCTGGCGAGATCTCTCCGGTGTAAGCGCCAGAGGCCTTATCGAAAACGTTTTGCGCAGAAACCAGGACGGTCTTCTGCTTGTTCTCAGCAGCAGTCAAGGCAAGGTATGGAGCTGGAGGAGCAATGACAACCTCAACGTTGGCAGGCAAGTCGGCCTTGTTCAAGTTGTCAACGATCTTGGTGATCGACTCCTTGGTACCGTTCATTTTAAAGTTTCCACCGACGAAGAATTGACGAGCCATTTTCGATTGTGTTCGATCTGTGTTTGAGTTGTGTTTTTTTGTTAGCAAAAGCTAGTGCTTAAATTATGCTCCGCAACGAGGCCTTTATATATTGGGTTTCCTCACCAGACGTGGGCGATACATCTCCGAGGGTGTCCGGGGTTTACCACTGGTATTCGAGACTGCACACAGTCATGCAACTCCTACCTAAACCGGGGTAGGGTTGGGTCGGGTCTGATGTTGATCCCGTGCTAATGCTATAAGAGGACACTACCAGTGATTTGGATTTGTCTGGTTTTTTGTTCAACTTGCAGTTGAACAGATTACAAATTACAAATTACAAATTACAAACAACAAATTACCTCGATGTTCCTTTGACAATGTTCCTCGCTATTCTAAATTGTCTTACTCCCTATTTCCACAGGATTGCACATGGCCATCATGTGATACTGTCAGGCACATTAGCTGTGAGTTATGCGCTTACAGAGACGTAACGTCTAATAACCATGGAGATCATCTGTGCTGTTGGTCACGCTCTGGTTGTCTTGCAAGTACTTCGTGTACTTGATCATCGACTCCTTGTAGGCATGCTTGATCTCCTGGTCCTTGATGCGGCTCTCGCGGATGGCTTCTCTTTGAGCTCTCAAGATGCTGGCGATATCTAGGTCATCGGGGTTCACCATCTTGTTCTTCGAGTTGAATTTAACCTCCTGCGTAAGCTCCTTGCGCAACTCTTCCTCCACATCGGAGTCCGGCAAGTCGTCCCACGTTTTCAACGGTGTCTTCAAGCAATACTTGCCGTCTTCCTTCTGCTTCATCACGAGAAATTGACAGTGTGGGATGTTTCGTAGCGACTCAAACTCCTCGTAAGTCCACCGGAACCACTTCATGAGAAAAACTCGGGCCCAGATCCCGTGGGTGACAAGCACCAAAATGTTGGGAAACGATTCCTGTGAAAACTGTCGGAACAACGTCTCGTTGAAGCTGGCAATGCGGTCATAGACATCGGCAGCACTTTCTCCGTGCGGGATACGATAGAAAAAGTGGCCGTAGTGTGCTCTCTGCTCCCAGATCTTGTCCATTTCCTCCGGAGTGCTTTGGAAGTTTCCAAAGTCCTGTTCTCTCATGCGAGCCTCTTCGCTGACCCTATACTCGACGCCCTCGATGTCCTTGATACCCGCTATTATGTCCTGGCACGTCTGCCGAGCTCTCAAATACGGCGATGTGTAGAAGAGCACGCTTCTCTGGTTGCGACCAGATCCAGTCTCCATGTTGTTCAAGAACTCCCCCAACACTAGACCGGCCTGCTTGGCCTGCCCATGACCCTGCTCCGTGAGACAAACCTTGTGGTTCGGAGTGTACTGGTTGACCGACTTATTGCAATTTCCCTGGGATTCTCCATGTCTTACTAATAGAATGTACTTGAGTGGTTAGTATTTGGTAGTGGATGGAGCGAGAAGAAAGGACGACTACTTCCGCTCGGGGTTTGTGGTAACACTTTAGGCAACGTACTTTCGGCAACGCCATTTTGATGTTCTGAATATGCTGAGTCTATAATGTTTTTTATGGTGAAGAACAATTGATTGAGGAAAGGACAGACTTGCGAAGTACGTAAAGGTGATAGTGACTCTGGCCTGCACAAAGCCGTGGAACCACCTCCATTTAACCGAGCAGGCATTAAAGCCCGAGCCACATTTTGAGGTTATACTTTGTTTATCGAGAAAAATTCTCGCCGGAAATTTTGAATATTACACTACTTGTTTTCAAACTTGGGCATTGGGATCATTGAAATGCGGAGTGCTTTTGTTCAAATTTGCACTCTGCTTTCACTGAATTCGTGCAAGCACATGTTTGGATTCATTAGCTATGATGCTCAAATTTGCTTTCTATAGACTTTTAGATGCATCATTGTCTACAATCAAATGCGTATTTTTAATTGCGTGTACAGTGTTTTACATAAATAATTCGCACTACTGATTTTCAAATTCTCATGTTGGTTCTTTCAAATTCGTTAATTACATAATTCGTTAATTACATACTATTTCAAATTCATACTTTTCTTTCTCTGGCTTCGCTCAAGTCGATCATGGAATTCATGCGCTGCGAAGTTCAAATTCGTATCTATCATTTTTTCCTATCTGGACTCGTTGCGAAATCCGCATCCGAATATTCGTTCCCCTCACTTCCTGATCTTGAGTAAACAAGACCCAAAATCCTAGTTCTCGTGAGATGGCGCAAAAGTATTCGTGCTGAAACCATATTTATCTGTTAAGGACCGATAAGTATCATAGATAAATACAGAGTTCCATAGGCAATATCAGGTCTTCCCGTGTTCGCAACATAGATGAAATTGCACACGAGACTTCAATTTTCCGTTTGATCACACGAGGGATTGTCTAGATCACTCCAATGCAAATCCAATTTCTTAACCTTTTGAACGGTCCAATGCAATTCCCTAGATACTTATCTAGGCCCATAGATCATTCTCAACAGGTCAAATCTTAAATCTATGCTAACCTTTCGAATGGTCATATGCCATACCCTAGATCTTGTCTAGGTCCATAATTAGATTTACCTTTCCTTCTCGAACTTATGCAATAAGCGACGTTAGCGACACTTCTGTTAAATCCTTAATTCATGATAACCTTTCGAACGGTCATACAACATACCCTAGATACTTGTCTAGGCCCATAGATAAGTCATTATCAACAAGTTGAATCCTCGATCTGTTAACCTTTCGAACGGTCCTTAGCCATACCTGAGACATTCCTTTAAACCCTTAAATAGATCACTATCAACCTGTTAGACCTTAAATCTATGATAACCTTTCGAACGGTCATATGCCATACCCTAGATACTTGTCTAGGTCCATAATTAGATTTACCTTTCCTTCTCGAACTTATGCAATAAGCGACGTTAGCGACGCTTCTGTTGAATCCTAAATCTGTTAACCTCTAAACGGTCATATGCCGTACCTGAGGTGCTTGACTGAAACCATAAAGTGTTTTACTTAATTTCAACACCTGGTCTTCCTTTCCTTGAAAAAGATGCAGTAATCTTTATGTTTTTTTATTCACTTCGAAATAAGGGACAGAGCTACGTCTTTAAATAGTTCTCCATTAATGTGATTATCAATGGGCAGGGGCTTACCTCACGCTCGACTTGCCCTTAATACATACGTGGAACGGCATCTCTACCACATTTGCCCCTGATTACTTAATTTAAAGGGGCGATCTGAAGAGTGGAGTGATCTGGATCTTTAATTTGTAGATGACCCTCGTCTAGACTTGCCCCAACACTTCCGTTGCCATGTGCAATTAGGTTTGAAAAGTTTGAATTGTAACACAAAACTTAATTTTATGCAGCAACCATTAATCCCCCTCATATCCATATAGATCGTTTATCTGGTAGGTATACATTCGAGTCTGTTCAAAATACCTATGTATCACTCTTCTGTTATCTCTACTTGCCCTTCACCAACTGATATGCAGACCTACGTCCTTAGATAATGTTCTCTGAATAAGAACATCAATGGACAAGGACTTACTTACCCACATGTTGAACGACGTCTCTACCACAGTTGCCCCTGATTATTTAAATTAATGCGCCGATTTGAAGAGTGGTATGATCTTGTTCTTTAATTTGTAGATGATCCTTGTCTCGAGTTGCCCTACCACTTCCTGTTGCCATGTGCAATTAGGTTTGAAAATTTTTTAAATTGTCACAAAACTGAATTTGATGCAGCAACTATTAATCCCTGTCATGTCCATATGGATCGTTTATCTGGTAGGTATACATTCGAGTCTGTTCAATATACCTATGTATCACTCTTCAGTTATCTCTACTTGCTCTTCACCAACTGATATGCAGACCTACGTCGTTAAATTATTTTCTCTGAATGAGATCATCAATGCACTGGATCTTACCTTACGCTCGACTTGCTCCTAACACATACGTGGAATGGCATCTATAACACAGTTGCCCCTGATTACTTAATTTAATGGGGCGATCTAAAGAGTGGTGTGATCTTTTTTTTTTAATTTGTAGATGATCCTTATCTCGACTCGCCTCAACACTTCCTGTTGCCATGTGCAATTAGGTTTGAAAAGTTTGAATTGTAACACAAAACTTAATTTTATGCAGCAACTATTAATCCCCTCATGTCCATATGGATCGTTTATCCGGTAGTTACAGTGTTCCTCATAAATAATTCACATTACTAGTTTTCAAATTCACACATTGGCCCTTTCAAGGTCTTGAATACATTTTTATAAGTTCGCACACTCCCCTTGTGTGTGAATTTAAAATAGTGAATGGGTGCGAATTCATAGAATTGTATTGGCGAATTTGAGAAAACCAGCGTGCGAATTTCGAAATTTCACGCGCAAATTTGAAACTTTCCGTGCGTATTTAAAATTTTCCAGATGCGTTTTTGTAACTTTTCAGATGCGGAATTGAAACCTTGCAATTGCGAATTTGCAAATGTGTAGTGCGAATTTCGAAATTTCAACCGTGAATTATTTATAAAGAACTCTGTATCTCTAAAAATTTAAAGCATTTCGTGTTTCGCTTCTGCAAATATGTGCGTTGATGATCTCGAAGTTAGCGATTTGCACACCAAAATAGAAACATGTATCAGCCCTTTGTGCATGATAATAATGCACGAAAATGCACGACGAATTACAGTTGGAACTTTGTTCCTAATATAATTTCATTTGTGTATGTTTTGAAGCTCGCATGCGACAAAATTTAATCTTGTGATCACAATGATTACTCTGTTGACACAGTATTCGAAATCCTTACCCCATCCAACAAGTTTAAAAGTTTTCGAAATTTGAATTTCCTATCTTCATACCTATCGTGCTAATTAGAATTTGCCGTGTTCGCGATAAAGTCTAAGCAATACCATGTCTGACTCAAGGAGCTAGGCAATTTGCTTGCTTGTGGAGGAATATGGGCAAACTTAAACAGGCACCTTCGCATATTTGACTTTAACCTTAGTAAATACAAAATTCACGCCTAGTGCTTTCATAAAATTTTTGATGCTCCATGCTTCAGAAATATTCCTTTAGAGGACTGTTTGCGTGGAGATTTACAATGTGCCTCAAATGGGTTGCAGGTTCAAGCCATTTACTAATTTGATTCTTGGAGTGCTTGAATACTGAATCGCCTCCAACGGGTACCTCTCAGACTCTCAAAATCAACAAGTTGTACAGAAAACTTGGGCCACAAGCAGTAAACATTTACACAACACGGGTCAACATGACTGGATCAAGACAAAATTGAGCAGGCGCTTCTTACAAGGATCATTGAGAGTGAAGACTGTCAACGTCTCGGATCTATTCCAGAAATATTGTCTTGCTAATTGTGGGGAATCTGTTGTAGGTTGTGTTGACTTTGAAACACTTGACCAAGATGATGGAAAGGCACTTCAAAGGCAAGTACACTTCACGAAGATCTAACCTCACAAATCTTTTTTTCACGGCCATTCCTTTCTTCGAAAGGCAAGGTTGTTCGAAAACTTTTTTTGCTCCTGGTGTTGCTGATCCCACCTCACTGAACACCTGATGTCTACATATCTGTGTGAGAAAAAAGAAGCGAATGCTTAACTCGATTTAAGTTCTCTATACAATGGTGTGACTCTTTGTAGATTGCTTCGACAGTGTGAGTAAATGAAATAGTTCAAGAATTCGAATGAAACCAAAAAGGGAGTAAAAAAACGAACATAAAATTGAAACGTCTTCGAGCCCGAATCCGTTTGGACACATAAAAGCGACAGAAAAGAAAAGAAATCAATCATAGGTTGAGGTAGTCTCAATTCAACTTCAAGTCAGGGTTAAACAGCTAATCATGATCGCAATAAGCCAACCTTGAAAGATTGTGAGGATCCTTCGCGTTCGATCAACAAAGACTGAACGCTTGCGGATGCTCCAGCACCACTAGAAGCAAATTGAAAACTGCTGGACTAGTTGTTGCCAGTACCTGCAACAGTCTCTATACTGACTGCAGATCGCATGGCACCTGTGGTAGCATGCGGCTCGCACTTCAAGGAAATAGATCCATAGGCATTAGTCTTGATGAGCACAGCACTAGAAGCGGTCTTCACAGATTCATCTCCATGAGTATTGACGCAGGTTACGGCAGAACCTGGTGTTCTTGTTCCAACAGCCACTGTCCTCAAAAAAATTCTTCCATTGCTATCTGTAGTTAGCTCTACCACACCACTGAGTGTTTCGATTCCACCAGCGTTAGTTGTGGTATAAACAACCCTATCACCTTTATCTAAGAATATTGTAGAAGTGTATAATTCACCATCGGACATTGTAACCATAATATCACCACAAATATTCGTAGTCACACAGACAGCAAGAGTAGTTGTCAAGGTGTAGGCGTAGGATGCTGATCCAGTAAATCCACTTGCTGCGCACTCAGAAGTGGTGGTTCTGAACGAGCCGGCAGAGTCAGTCGAAACAATCACAATACCAGACTCCGTTTCCAAGACACCGTTAGAGTCGGTACTTGTATAGGTAGTGATTTGAGTACTCAATCCGCTAGCCTCACTAATTCCACTAGGCGCACTAGATCGTTTTGATTAACTATTACACCAATGAAATTGCATCAATGAAATTTTGCAGTAATTCAACAAATACTTATCGTTGTCTATTTTTCATCAGAGATCAATTCGATACACCTAGGAAGTTCTTTGTTCCTAGCGATCGTCATCGAATATTATTAGGCACTATGAAAATAGTCGATGAAACTCTCGAAAGCCAGAAACCGGGATATTGATTCTCAGAGTCTAAGAGGCACTGATGTATACGGGTACTGTAGAATTTTATCCTCCACTTCTAATGATAACTTTATGGAGTAGCCGTTTAGATTCATATTGTTGAATTTTTAAGGCGCACGATATGATCAAAGATCATACAGTAACTGTTAATTCATTCATATCCAAATATATCGTTACTCTGGTAGGTATATATTTGAGCCTGTTAGTTATACGTACGTATCACTCTTATGATCTCTGTCCCCTCACACAATGATGGACAGACTTACGTCTTTAAATAGTTTTCACTAGTGAGATCAATTAATGACTCATATCTGAGAATCCCAAAACATATTCACCAAACCTCGGGAATACAGCCTCCGTAATCTTCCTTGAACCAATAATAGTTGTTCCGTGTATTAGATGTGATTCTTTATTCCGTGGGTAATGGTAACTTACGTTTCCCACATCTTATCCGATATCGCTTATAACATTCCTATGATATTATTGGTTATTAATTCTGAGGCATTATCACAAGAAGCACATCCGTACCTCTTGGACTCTCAAAATGAAGAGGTACATCGCGCGGAAATGATTATATTTATTCCGAGAAGGATGAGAGGTATGGATGTACTTCTTTGGATATTGGTCTTGGAAATGATATGCGGACTGGAAGAGATGCGATAAACGTAAGTTTCATTACTCGGTGGGAACATCCCACAAGTACCCCGGAGAGCAACTATAATGGTTCAAGAAGGGAAAACGTATATCCGGTGTGCGGAGTAACAGATATCCCAGAATGGTGCATTGATGATCTCACTACGTGAACACTATTTAAAGACGTAGGTTTGCTCGTGATCTATTAAATGGTCAAAGATAGACATTGTGACAACAGATGAGTGTTACATACGTATAACATACAGACTCGAATATATACTTACGAACAAACGTTATAAGAGGACATGAGTGGAATTAACTGTTACTGCATGAACTTAAATCATGTGGTGCGCTTTGAAATTCATCAGAAAAAATGTCGTCACGGTATTGTGCAGACTTGCAGGTACCTGAAACAATTTACAATGGCATTTGGTCCGATGGCCTGCGGGGCTTAAGGATCTACAGACAATAAAGTAGACAATGTTTATACTATGCAGGAAAGTTGTAATATTTTGATTGGGGAACCAAGGTGAAACGCCTGCGGTATGTCTTTTCACTTACGGGTAAGTATGATCCCGTCCATTAATGGATCTCAGCTATGTAAAAGTACTTAAAGACCTAGGTCTAGCCATGATTTGGTAAATTGTCAGAGGTAAAAGAACGGTGATACATACAAGTAGCACTCAGACTCAAATCCATAACTGGAGGATAGACGAACCATAAGGATGTGTGGAATCCACAACTATTGCATGAATTAAAATCGTGTGGTGCTCTTTAAAATTCATCACGAGATAATGGCATGCATCTGCTACAAAAAAATTCAGCTTTGTAGGACACATTTGTAGTAGAGAATAAGATACGTTGTGTTGGAGGCGTTTTCTGGAATATGTCTAGGTCAAATCAAGAAGACGTCATGTCAAAATCAAAACAAAGTGACTATAGATACTTAACTGAGTCATTCTCTCCTCGTTTTTTTTTGTATCTGCGATAGCCGAAAGTAGTCTTTTCATCAACTCCTGAAAGTCGGGCATTACGAAACCCAATCAGGGCATTCGCGCCACAACTGACAATTTTGCCCGTTTTCAGCGAGATTTTGGGTGCTCATAGCGTCCTCACAGATTCTCTCCCATTGATGCAGTTCAGAATACTGCACTTCTCACCCGCTTGCTCACAATTGATCATCTTAGCATTTCTCAACAAATTCCGTTTAGAGCCGTGGTATCTATAGTATTTGATGTTGGTCTTAAGGGAACCATCATTTTAAGGCTCATTTCTCAAGATTTTCAACTCTCGGACTTGCTTAAAGGGTGATTATTCTTTAAAAATATTAAATGAACGTCTACTTGTTGCAGAAACTGCAACTCATCAAGCTTATGTGCACAGGCTAAAAACCTCGCCGCTATGATGATTAGCCTGAATTTCCTAATTGTGCAACTCGTTTTCCGAAAGTGCAGGTGTCAGGAATTGGGCAGGCATGACGCCTCTTGTTATATTCCTGTTCCTTTATATTCGCGAGGAATCTCGTGTTGCATATAAGACAATACGCCTGTGATGATTTTTGAAGCGCACGACATTTTTTAAGTTCATGCAGTAGCTGTTAATTCTATTCATGTCCATATAGGTTGTTACTCTGGTAGGCATATATTTGAGTCTGTTCGTTATACGTATGTATTACTCTTATGATCTCTGTCCCCTCACACAATGATGGACAGACTTACGTCTTTAAATAGTTTTCACTAGTGAGATCAATTAATGACTCATATCTGAGAATCCCAAAACATATTCACCGAACCTCGGGAATACAGCCTCCGTAATCTTCCTTGAACCAATAATAGTTGTTTCGTGGATTGCATGTGAAGTTTTAGTTCGTGGATAATGGTAACTTCTGTTTCCCCACATCTTTTCCGATATGCTTATCGCATTGCTGTGATATTATTGGTTATTAATTCCGAGGCCATTATCATAAGAAGTACACCTGTACCTTTTAGACTCTCAGAATCAATAGCATGATCTTCGAGAATACAGAAGATCAAATTTAAATTTGAAGCGAATGCAGTGTGAATTATTTTGAATCACTTATGGTCCTATAACCACAAAACTTCCCTTGGAGCGATGACCAAATGTGCAAGAAAACAATTGTAAAAGTATCAATCCATATGGAGAATCTAAACCATCATCTAGATGTTTCAGCAGAATCTAAGTCCTTGTTCAACTTCATGTTTAATAAAATGAATATTTCAATGGATCAAACAAAATTTTATATTTCAAAATGATGCGAAATACAAAATCTTTACAATTAAGAATTTCGAAGTAGTGTAATTCTTTCGTTTGTCTCAAACAGAAGATCGGGGACTGGCACTGCAGATTCTTGCAGATGCATATGCAAAATGTTTAGTTACGCGCACATCCTCAATTTGGATTGAATTTACGAAAACTTCGTTGAGAAATGAAGAGCATGCTCTCATACAAGTTATATATATATATTCACCACTGGTTTACGTGGTCTTGAGGTCAGATTAATGATGCTTGCGTGAGCACCTCCTGTTGGACAAAACTATGTCTATGTTACTTTTCACACTGTCGAATATACGTGACAAAACTGAATAAGTCACCGGAAAAGTTGAAAAATTCCTTAAGTTTAATTCAATTTATGCACGCATCTGCTCGCATCATTCCCGTTACAACATTATTCTTATACATGATTCTAGGATTCAGGGGTAAGATAATCCCTGCGGTTATTCGATTTTGGTAATCGTGCATATGTCATGCAGTAATTTATGTACCTCTTTAAGACATTTATGAAGATTAGCCATGAAGTCTTACGTAGACAAATGCTGCCATCCTTTTTTACTCACAGTTCCGAAAGTGTAAATTGTGCACTCTGTAAATATATGAACCTAAAACCATTACATTTCTGAAAAACATAAGTCTCAAATCATTTCATTCCATAGTTAATCTTCATAGGAGGTTGGTCTGGGTTGAGGAAACTCAAAGAATTGGGTAGTTAATGCATGAGCTCGATAAACTGTATTAACTGCAGTTGTTGCTGCAACTAGATGCTCACTTAAACATCCAAGATATTACCCCACAATTAAATTCGAAAATTGCGGATCTTTACTAATGGGCATTAGAGTGATGGTTGCCCTTGTGTCCAATATCAAATACAATAGGTACCATGGCGCTAAATGGAATTTGTTGATAAATTCTCAGATGATCACCCTGTGTGATTTGTTTGCAAATAGGAGCGATTAATCACTCACCCTTTGTCAGAAAACCCACTATAATTTACAATATATTTGACCATTGACTAATCTAGAAAGCTTGAGGGTAGCATAATTTTATCATGCCACTTATTCAATTGATCTGTGGTCTATTAAGTTGCACGGTTTCATACGCTCTTAAAGAAAGCACCTTCTTTGGGTGCTCTGTTCCCTGACTTGGTGCTACTGCGGTATAAACTGTTGATTTCTACTGGGTGTCACTACATCGAAGTTTGGTTCTACACGATTGTTTTCATTACACATCAAATACAATGTCAACCTGTCCGTCTTATTACACAGTTACAGGTGTCACCAATTACAATTTCACTTCTTCGGGGTTGACTGCCTCTAAAATCAAGAGGTACCAAGTTGCCAGGGCGATTTTTGGCTTATGCATGACCGATACTTATACCCACTATTAGATGGCAAGTACACTAATGGCCTTGGCTACAGCGATAGTGGTGCAATGGTTCAGTGTGATAATGTATTCGCATTCAATTACTGTTAAAACGAGAATGAGTATGTTTCCAATCTGTTTCAGCTTTTCCGAGCATGTCAATGACTAGTGGAATTTGGAGCGCTACTGTTAACTTAAATCATATTATGCATATCCTATAAAAATTGTCCTCTGAAACGGCACGTTTACCGTCTGACGTACACCACATTAACAACTGTGACCTTCGCGCAGTTCTAATGTGACTGACCCGTTGGTTATTATTGAGACTCCTACCATTGGATTGTTCTCTCCACACGCATTGCGCCATAGATCGGATCTTTCACCACCACAATTACAGGTCCTTTGGCCATTTCTTCTTCCTCGATGACCTAAACCACAAGTGTTGTAATTTTGAGAAAACACCCGGTTCGACGCTCCTCACCACCTCCACATGAACTGGTTCTTTCACCGAGTATTCGTCACACCACCGGCGGTTCTCTTGTGATCGTTGTTGAAGTTCCAGTTCCTCCCCCTACCGCGACTTACAATGCATCGCCAGTAGAGACTGCTATTTTTGAGGTTAACATTCCAACTTCGTACTTCACCACCATCTCTAAGTTCCTATGTATTAGTGGATTGACTACGTACTCAACTAACTGGCCTACCGACTCGAACGGTGTCTCGGAGACTGACTCTGGTGCTTTGATTGTGACGAACTACTCTGCCGGCGCTTCGCACGTGTCTTGTTGCACCCAGTCACACTTGGATAGCGGAATAAGCCTGATAGATGACAAAAATTTGGTAGAGAATCAGAAACATTTACGACCTTAGAATCAATTTGTAATTTATCAGCTTTATGTGTCTCTTCGTGTGGTGGTTGTTGAAGACATGAAATTATCAACGGGCTGCAGAATACACCAGTAAGTTACTCATTCAAATTTTTGGTTTTATCTTCAGAAAGAAGTTTAGAAACCGCCTCGCCAACTCTATGTTCGCTTTGAAGTGCGAAAGTGGTAGTTGTGAAATTCAGGAGTGTTTCCGTTCGTACAGTCTCTGCGTAAATCTTGCATTACTATTTGACATTCTATGTGCCAAATCGAGAATTGCCTGCACTGTGTCTTGAGTAACAATGTGCTTGCTTCTCAAAATCGCATAACCGCTGGGATTATCAATTCTGAATTTTCAAATTACCTGATATGCATGATGCTGGATTAGGAATGTCGCGGCCAGACGCGTACATAATTAAACTTTCGCAATTTTCCAACTTTTCCGGTCATTGTGCAGTTGCATCACTAGATGCAAGATTGAGAATTGGAACAGGTGCATGACAATTGGCAAGAGGCCCTCAAAACAGGTGAAAACTGGTCTTACAAAGCCTTGTTGGAACTGGTCATATGCATGCAATAAAACTACAAAGAAAAGTGTGCCACGGATCATGAAGCCTTGCATACTGCCTGCTTTGTCGTATCACTTCACCCAACTAGTCGTTTTCCAAAACAAAATAGATTATGTACTTAAACAGACAGCTTCCTCCTGCTATCAAGTACCTTAATTTGGATCAATGCAATTATTCTCGTCCATTCTTTTCTTTGCTGTGAACGCACTTTGTGCGACTGTCACCATATCACAAAATACTGTTACGTATACCAGTGCATACTATTCTTCTGCAACAGCCCTTGTTGTAAGTAGTGGTGCCTACCTAGCTTACGACAATAGAAACAATCAAAACCAAAACTACTTTTATGGAGGTGTGACTGTTTATGGTGAATTATACATTGGGGACACCAGCCCGGGAACAGCGACGTCGGGAATGCTAGTAATGTTTGCCGTGGGCACCGCCTTGAACAATCTCGGAACAATAGTTTTAAACGCCCAAAATGAGACTTACGCTTCCAGTCATAATATTTGGTCTTCTTCTTTTATCAACTCAGGAACAATTATCATGGTTGGAAGCGTCAGCAGCTCCACTTCGTACATGCGTATTCGGAATGCAGGCATCAATAATGGTATAATCGCTTTTTACATGCCTCTGAGTGCGACCATTAGAGGGCTCTCCTACTTCGGTGTTGGAGTCTCAATGACCAACGCTGGTACTATCTGCTTGTACCAAATGCTATTCATACTGGAGGCTTACTTGACTGCGTCTGATAGTGGCTGTCACGTTGTTGGATATAACACATTTTTTCTTTATTTGTCGCCCTCGGTATATCCATTACGGCCAAATCAGGTGGTATATCTTGAAACGTCAACCTCGCGGCTTTTCATAACAGTAAGCTCTATGCCTTATACTTTAACGGTGTCTGGGTGGGGTAATGGAAATATCATTGGCTTCCAGGGAGCTTTGCAAGGATTATCATACTCGCTGGGCACTTTGAAAGCGACGGTGGTTTCGTCCGCTACTACTTGCACTTTCCCTATTAATGTTGGAACTGGTTATGTTTCATCGTTGATTTCTAAAAAGTCGTCCCTTGTAGATGGGAGCTATACTTTCACCGCTTATTTGACATACCCAAGCCCTCCCCCAGATACTGCCAGACCAACTTTGTGTCTGAGCTGTCCTCCAGTACCAGCATTCCCAGTAACTGAACTTTCAACCTCAAATATCATTGGACCATTTCCTGGTACAATCACTACAAGTGATTTGACTACAACTTACGTCATTAAAACTATAATACTATCAACGTCAACAGCTATTGGTCCAGTTCCTGGAACAGTAACCACGAGTGATCTAACCACAACTTATGTCATTGAAACTGTTACACTATCAACGTCAACAGCTATTGGTCCAGTTCCTGGAACAGTTACCACGAGTGATCTAACCACAACTTATGTCATTGAAACTGTTACTTTATCAACGTCAACAACTATTGGCCTAGTTCCTGGAACAGTAACCACGAGTGATCTAACCACAACTTATGTCATTGAAACTGTTACGCTATCAACGTCAACAGCTATTGGCCTAATTCCTGGAACAGTTACCACGAGTGATCTGACTACTACCTATGTCATTGAAACTGTTACGCTATCAACGTCAACAGCTATTGGTCCAGTTCCTGGAACAGTTACCACGAGTGATCTGACTACTACCTATGTCATTGAAAC
>JAJLRN010000054.1:0-69712 GCA_030567015.1 Sungouiella sharkensis | reverse complement strand
GATTGACTACGTACACCACTTCCTGGACTACCACTAACTCTAACGGTGCGACGGAGATTGACTCTGGAGTTGTGATTATTACGACCGACAAATCTGGTTCATTGACAACTACTACTTCTAAGTTCGGATCTATTGGTGGATTGACTAGATACAGTACATCCTGGACTACCACGAATTCCAGTGGTGCCACGGAGACAGACTCTGGGGTTGTGATTATAACGACCGACAAATCCGGTTCTTTGACAACTAGTACCTCTAAGTTTGGTTCTATTGGAGGATTGACTACGTACACCACTTCCTGGACTACAACCAATTCTAATGGTGCAACGAAGACAGAGTCTGGAGTTGTGATTATCACGACCGACAAATCCGGTTCATTGACAACTAGTACCTCTAAGTTTGCATCTATTGGAGGATTGACTACGTACACTACTTTCTGGACTACTACTAACTCTAACGGTGCGACGGAGATTGACTCTGGAGTTGTGATTATAACGACGGACAAATCCGGTTCTTTGACAACTAGTACTTCAAAATTTGCATCCGTTGGAGGATTGACTACTTACACCAGCTGCTGGACTACGACCTACTCCAACGGTGTTACAAAGACTACCTCTGGAGTTGTGATTATTACGACCGACAAATCCGGTTCTTTAACAATTACTACTTCTAATTTCGGATCGATTGGTGGATTGACCACGTACACCAGCTGCTGGACTACAACCTACTCCAATGGTGTTATACTGACTACCTCTGGAATAGTGATTGTGACGACTGACAAATCCGGTTCATTGTCCACTATTACTTCTCAACTCGCTTCTATAAGGGGTGGATCCACTACTACTGTGCCGTGGACGGGATCGTATACCACCACTGTGGCAGGACAAGTGACCGTTACTTCTGGAACATTGACTTACACCTCTAGTATTGTGATTGTGGAGATACCGAAGTCAACGACTATTACCGTGACTTCTGGCAGCTCAACTGGGTCTGGTTCTGGTTCTTCCGGCTCTGGCTCTACTATTAGTTCCGACCATTATTACACCATTAACCTGTCGTATGAAGCTTCAGGTACTAGGAAATCAACACATTTGGCAATTTTCGCAATTTTTTGTGCCTATTTTATTTGAGTATTCGATAAAATTGCATTTTCAGGACTTTTTTTATGGTCTCAAGTTACACGCTGCCTGTTGACCGGGCATCTAAATTCACTTTTCGAGATATTTATTATTAAATTTACATCTTTTGTCTTCTCGATTTGTAAATCGTAGGATATTTGCTGTGAGGGGGCCTCCGACTAACGTTTCCATCTTCGCCAATACTGGAATGTGCAGAGGATCTTGAAACCATACAATTTTAGCAACCTTTGGTTGGGCGATGGTGTGCTAATCTTAGGCTTCCATCTTCTCTTGACTTCAATCATTGGCTCGATAAGCATGGTAATTAGATTGATAAGAAATACGGTCTTAGTGTGCTCAATAGGATGTACTCGTATTGATTGGCCCATCGAAGTGTGTCTTGATTGTCGGCAATACAGAACAAGTTGGAGAAACACCTTCGTTGTAAATGTGACGAAATAATGCGGATGCATGGCTTGAGAACTTGGTGACATACTCTAGATTTCTCTGGCTTTATACATTTTTAACTTAGTGAGCTAGTTTCATGGTGAAAGTTTTTCCTTCTCCCATACGTTACTTGTATTTCTGGAGACGAAAAACATCATAAGCGGAACATATAGGATGATGGAGAAGATTCGGACAGGTTTTACAGCGGTGACGCCCCTAGCCACACGGTAAAATGAACTTGCTTAAGCCATGGTCCATCAATGGTCTCCTTAAGAATCATTAGTTTCTTAGATAGCTGGTCTATATTTGTTTACAAATATTTGACAAATCGGTGTTATTGAAGTGAGTACAAATCCATGTCATGTCGCATCCACCAGAAAACCCCGAATTTATATTCATCACGTACAGAACTAAAGGAAAGAAGGTACGAATGTCTTATTTTCAAATGGCAATACTCGAATTCGTGTTTCAAATTATCAGGAAGATCATGCACGCAATTTCGATGGATGTTCCAGGATTATAGGCCCATAAAAAACACGAGCTCAGTGTCGGTCACATAATAAACAAAGTACGCAGATTTAATTACCGAAGTGTTAATCTTATTTTGCAAATAGTTAAAACTTCGGGCGGCTATTTGAAAACAAAACTTTAATTGAGAGCGAAATCTAATTTGGTTTTAGCCCAATAATGTGCTACATCGGCTGCAAATTTAATTGGTAATTACGCGAATTTTGGTTGTTATTATTGATTCTGGGAGTCTAGGAGGCACTGATGTATATGGGGACATCTGCGCGGTGTTGATAAAATGCCGTGCAGGCATTTTACCGAGCCGCAAACAACGAAACGAAACAAGCCAATACCACAAGGTGTTAGTGGCATGTTGAGCGTAAGCATGATCTTCAAATTAATTTAAAGGGTCATAACACTCAGCAGAAAGCTCCATTAATTAATCAGGTGAAAAGTGTTAGAGAGGCCGTTCCACATGCGGGTACGTAAGACCCGATCCATTGATGATCTCATTAATGTATAACTATTTAAAGACGTAGGTTTATCCATTATTTCAAGAGGACAGAGAGTGATAAAAAGAAAACTATAGGTTATTAAACGGACAGCCCGATAGTATCAAGTGTATACCTACAGGATAAACGATTGATTACAAAGTGAATATTAGCAGCTACTGCATGAACTTGAATCATGTGGTGAGTGTTGATTCTGAGAGTTTGAGAGGTACTGATGTATAGGGGTACATCAGAGCGGTACAGGCAGAATGCGTGTGGGCATTTTCATACCTGCAGGTAACCATATGAAATGAGGCCAATATCATATATTGGGAGTGATAGTGGTGTTATGGAAATCTCTTATCGGTTGATGACTCAGGGGTGAAACGCCCCAAGGAAGTGTTTCGCAATAAGGATGTGTTCCCAAGCCTATTTCCCAATATCGATGTGTTTCCAATAGATACGTGAGACCAGTCCATTGATGATCTCACTCAGGGAATACTATGTAAGGACGTAGGTTTGACAATCAATTGGGAAGGGTAAGAAGAGATATTTGAAGATTGATACATCCGTAGAACGAGCAGACTCAAATATATACCTACCAGTTAATCAATCTATAGAGACATGAATGGAATTAACGGTTACTGCATCCAGTTAAATCGTGTGGTGCAGTTCAAAATCATCACCTGAAATGTACAGGGTGACATGCAAAATGGAACTTTTTTGGACGTGGGCTGCGCACACGGAATCTTGTAGGGTGGCACTACAATTGAAGGTCAATGATCTTAGAGATTTTCCTTCCGTATTTTCAATGAATTTCAAGACTAAGAAGAGATATTGGACACAAATGTTCTACTTCCATGGAACTCCATCTATCAATCGTAAAAATGCACAAAATTCTCCCTATTCATAATGCAGGGTAGTCAACTCCTAATCCATAAGGCACCGTGGGTCAGCCATTACTAAAAATAAATACTCACTATTTTGTCACTCAACGACATTTTTTTAAGATTTGAAAACGTCCGGGCATCATGTGCTTTAGTGCTCTGTTTATCTCGACACATAGTCTCGTCAAACGCTATTTCCATAACGTGGCAAACATGGAGTCATGTGTTATCCATGTGTTATCCACAACAATCATGGGTACCGTATTGACACCTGAAGCTGGGGAGAGCTAGCAGTTCATGCGTCTCAGAACAGTGGATTTATACCTGCCAGTGAATACCGGGGGTGTGGGAAAAATTACTCTATCACCATCTTTTCAAACCCCATTGCAAATTGAGAAGATGGATCCATCAAAGAGAGTGTCATTCTTTGTATTCTCGGAGTCCGCATACCGTGCCTGCGCCTGTAGCATGAGACGCTGAGGATCCGGTGGTTGCGAAAGTGTCCGTGGGGCAATACTACCTTCATGACGTCCTTCGTGGGACCATTCACTTAGAAAGGTTATTTTTATTGTTTGAGCCAAGGTTTGCGACGATAATTGCTACTTCCAAGAAAATTACGAAAAGGAAGACCCCGAAAGAAAAATGTCGACATTGTTGGCGTAATGCTGGCCACATGGCTACTGTAGAAACAACAGTAGAAACCGCGCGCCATAACTCCGCCATGATCCATTAAGAACCAATTGGATTTAATTAGGCGCATTGAGACAAATGCGGATCGCACCGGCCGGGTCCTGACGGAGATTCGCAGCTCCAATGATATTCATTTCCAAGCATGGCTTATTTTGCCCAACACCACGGAACTACGGACTCTACAATGTCTGCACTATGAACGCCCAACTGCCACACATGCAAACCATACACCGGCGTGGAACTATTCTCGGTGGCCACTGCTAATCCCACCACTGCCAATCCCACTACTGCCCTCAACACCGCCTCTATATACCTCTATATAGACATTACGAACACGGGAGCACGTTCCATGACTGAAAATGTCAGCGCCAGCAATCAACAAACTCCCATTCACATTTTCCCATAATAATGATTACGCGGACCCAGTGCTATGTTCACAGGGGGCCGACATTAATCTGCGATATTATGTCACCCAATTAGTTGCTCCTGCGGCGACCATAGTGCGTATATTGCGCGGACAACCACCTTGGGACCACCTTGGGATAAAGCAGTGGTATTCAGTGAAATGAGTTCGGTGCTGGAATTGGCAGGCTCAAGGGTTTCTGTTCCGAGTAACGTAAGAGCGGAGCTTTATTGCGGTTATTTTTTGTGGTGATATCGTTTGCGCCAGAACCAAGTTATGAGGGCTTGGACATTATATGTTTGGGAGAGTGTGGTTGTCGCTGCTTTGCATATGTCGCACCCAATTACATTACCCCATTGAGCAGTTTAAGTGGCTTCACATGATTTCGGCCCCCAAGGCTTGTAGATGAAATGAATAAAACCATAATGGGAGAATGCTTGAAAATCCATGCACGGGAAGGAAATGGAGGAACTGGCACCATGTCATCTTAGAATTTGCCATTCACTAATCACTTCATAAGCACCAGCTGATAAAAGACTAATTGTACTTCATCCAGGGCCAAGATTAGAAGCTAAAATGCACCACTTATACAATCACCGGAGGATCAACACATCTCGATGCACGTCCTCTAATAATAGCAATTTCAAGCCTTGATCGAAAGGTACATGGGCCTTGTCGTATGTGGGCCACCATATAAAAGGGGCCTGCGGTTCCATGATGAATGGGATATTATTTTTCTGAAAACAATAATACTCAATATGAGATTTCTGCTTTTGAGTGTCGCTTCGCTTTTGGCTGTCGCCCACGGCGCACCGGTTTCATCCACCACCACCTCCACTACCACCTCCGTCCTGGATACCTGGTACTCTTTGACACCATCCGGCACATTGCCTCCGTCGGCCTCTGGTATCACTTCCTACGACGGTTGGTTTGCTTTATCTATCAGAACCATTTCGGCCTCGGTCAGCCTGGGAATTTCCTACGGCAAGAGAGACGTTGTGTCTCAGATCAGTGATGGCCAGGTACAGGCCGGCACTAAGACCGTGGCCAGCACTAAAACCCTGGCCAGTGTCGTGAACCAGATCACTGATGGCCAGATCCAGCAGAAGACTGCTCTGCCATCTACTGCGCAGATAATTAACCAAATCAGCGATGGTCAGATTCAGCAGCAATCCAAGACTACTGCTGCCGTAGTCAACCAAATCGGAGACGGACAGATTCAACAGCAAACCAAGACTACTGCCAATGTGGTGAACCAAATTGGGGATGGTCAGATTCAGCAGCAATCCAAGACCACTGCCAGTGTGGTCAACCAGATTTCCGATGGCCAGATCCAGGCCCGGACCTCGTCTAAGACAACATCCAAGACCTCTGCCGTTGTGGTTTCTCAGATTTCTGATGGCCAGATCCAGGCCCAGACCACGTCCAAGACCACGTCCAAGACTTCTGCCAGCGTAGTTACCCAAATCTCCGATGGCCAGATTCAGGCCCAGACAACGTCCAAGACCTCGTCCAAGACCTCGGCCGGTGTTGTTAGTGAGATCTCTGATGGTCAACTTCAGGCCACCTCTGAAGCATCTGGTGAGCCCACTTTTGATGAGACTTGTGTTGCTAGCGACTCATTGACCATCAGCATCGAGAATGGTCAATTGAGAGATTCACAGGGTAGAGTTGGTGCTATTGTTGCCAACCAGCAGTTCCAGTTCGACGGGCCTCCACCACAGGCTGGTACCATCTACGCCGCAGGCTGGGCTTTTGTTCCAGCTTCGTACGCCGGATATGGTGAGAAGCAGTCCGACACTATCGACTATGGATACAAGTTGGCTTTGGGTAATCAGACCACTTTCTACAAATGTTTGTCTGGAGACTTCTACAACTTGTACGCCGCATCCATTGGTGGCCAGTGTTCTGCCATTGAGATCTTCGTCTTGGAGGTTGTCGACTGCTAAGCTAGTCACTGCTTATTATTATTTTTAGTATTCTTTAGTCCTCATATGTTTCGTTCCATGCACCTAAAACTTGCTTGCATAGACTCGCAGAGTCGTCTTTCATAGTTCAATTAACAAATATCATTTACAGATTCGTAGATGTGAATATAAGCACCCTTTCCAGAGATCGATACTTCAAGATCCTAATGTGAAAAACATTTTGTAGACTTCTTGGTTCTTTTGTTTGTACTGGGACCAATTCAATTCATCTCGACATGCTCTTCATATATATGCTGGTTTCTTGTTAAAGTAGTTGTTCGTAACCTGATTTGATTGCTGGTCTTTCATAAAAGTGACTGTTCATGGACAGCTTTCATTGCTGATTATTCGAAGAAATTAGTTGTTCATGGACTGTTTTCATTGCTGATATTTCATAAAAGAAGCTCATCATGGACAGCTTTCGTTGCTGATTCTTTTATAATATTTGTTGTTCAATGACTGCTTTCAATTCTGATCTTTAATAAAAGTAGCTTTTCATGGACAGCTTTCATTGCTGATTCTTCGAAGAAATTAGTTGTTCATGGACTGCTTTCAATGCTGATCTTTAATAAAAGTAGCTTTTCATGGACAGCTTTCATTGCTGATTCTTTTAAAAAATTTGTTGTTCATGAGCTGCTTTCATTGCTTCTTATTCACAAGATTAGCTTATCATGAACTCTTTCATTGCTGATCTTTCATAAAAGTAGCTTTTCATGGACAGCTTTCATTGCTGATTCTTTTAAGACATTAGTTGTTCATGAACTGTCTCATTGCTGATTCTTCCAAGAAATTAGTTGTTCATGGACTGCTTTCAATGCTGATCTTTCATAAAAGAAGCTTATCATGGACAGCTTTCATTGCTGATTCTTTTAAAACATCAGTTGTTCATGAACTGTCTCATTGCTGGCCATTAATAAAAATAGCTTTTCATGGACTGTCTTCATTACCCTTACTCTTATCGCTGAGAGCCCGCTGGAACGTCTCCAACCATTCCATACCTTCCTCTTCGATCTGGATTCCGTCAGGTACAATAATACCGTCTTTTGTGATTTGGATAGACCTATGCCCGTGGACATACCTCACACGGCGACTGTCTACACGGCTCAACTCTTCCGTGACAAGAGACGTGTCTATCTCCAAATCCTCCTCAACAGCCTCTTTCTGCTCTTGTGGTAGAAGATGTTTTCCTACTTTACCTGATGTCCACCAAAACGTGGGGTAAACCCGAATGATATTTCCAGTGATAGAAGCCGTTGCAATAATGAGTACAGACGACACCAACTGCGCAGGCAAGAACCACCAGCCAATAGCTCGAACTCCTTCATCGATACAAGGCAACAAAGCCGAGGCACCAGCCGGAGGGTGTGTGCAATTAAGTATTGTCATGGCTACAGACAGAACAGCCACACTGAGCGCACCAGCAACGTAGTAGTGGTCTTGGCCAGCCTCACTCAACAGAAAGAGTTTTTGAAAGCAAGTACCGATAAGCGAAGCTATGAAGTGGCCGAATAGCACATTTCTTGGCTGGGCCAATGGACTCAGGTTGGCATTGAAGCACAAGATGGCACTGGCACCGTAACTCGCAATTATGCTCAGAATGTGGTGGTCCGAGAACACCGTGTGGCTCATAAACACACCCTCCAACATCAAGATTCCACAAAAAGACCCAAGAAGAATCTCCAACCAGATCCAGTAGTCAGCTACCGGTTTCGGTGTGTGACCACCAGTGAATCTGCGTAAAGGTTGGGGAAACCTGCGGGTCTGGTTGGGCGGGATGTAGCGGTTGATACAGTTGTCTATTGTGAATCGAAACATGTTAGCGAAGCAACATACAAGCTTATACTAAGAACAATCAAGGAAATTCACGAAATTGAAGACCCCACAATACGTCCACTTTAGGATCTAATATAGGCAATCTTCCACACAGAGAGACTAACAAAAACTCCGGTCTCTGTGCAGGCCAAACTGCGTCATAATTTTCGAATTCATGCTCCAGTATGCGGCACCAACAGCGCAAGACCAAAAGCGGATTTTTTCTGAGCTTCTTTTGCTGCTGAGTCTAAGTTTTTTTCTTCTTTTTTTCCGATTGCCTTCTTGTACTTCTTTCTTTGCATGACGAAACTCTCTATGTCAAATTTTGTCCTGACCGCTCACCCACTATTTACCTCATTTACTCTTCAATTTCATTCTTTCTCCTTGTCGGCATCGCTTTCTGCTCCGGCACCTTCAGCCTTGTTTTTTTTAATTTTTTTTTTTTTGCTTTTTTTTTCCACGCTTCTTCAGCCTTTGTAACTCATTCAAGACGGCACACAGCCTACCCTAGACATAGCCAACTTGAGTTGCTACATCATTTCTGTTTGCTTAGACGCAGCCAACTCCTGGTCTTTTATATTTATTCGGCTGCTCTGCTGCTTGGCTGCTCCAATTACCTAAAGCATCGCAAAATGACGTCGAAGTACCTCAGATTCACCAAAATCCACTACTACCTCATTCCCATAGTGGCCTTGGTAGTATGGTGGGGAATGCTCATTGCACTCTTGTCAGCATGGTCGATCCAGGGCCACCCAATCTACTGGTTCATGGACGGAGAGTTCCAGAATCCCGTTTACATCAGTGATATTGGTGCGACGAACTTGCAGCCGGTGTTCATTGCGTGCACAGGTTTTCAGCTCATCTTCTTTGTTGGAACGTTGGTGATGGAGTACGTGTTGCGGACGAAGCAGAAGCTTCAGCCCTACGTGTCCCCAAAACAGCCCAAGTTTGCCATAGTGAGTATCATCTGTGCCCTCATTGGTCAGGTGGGAATCTTGATGGTGGCAATTTTCAAAACCAACAAGTACCACACCGTGCACATCACCATGGTGGCTGTCTTCATTTTCTTCGTGTTCTGGGCCTGTTTCTTCAATTTTCTCAACTCATTTATCTTTGGAAACTTCCCTCATAGATTGCATCCAAACCACGAAAAAGTCATATTTGGTGCTCACCGCTGGGCTAACCTCTACATGGTATCGTTTTTCATCAAACTCTTGTGGCTCTGCGCAGCCGTGGGCTTTGCTGTTGTTTTCGGTTACGAAATGGAAAAAGGCAACGACTCGTTGTCTGCAGCATTTGAGTGGACCATCTCCTTCTGGTACGGTCTCTTGCTCTTGCTTTGGTCGATGGATCTTTTCCCTTCAGCAGTGAAGAGCTACAGATTACGTCATCCCGAGGAGTTTCCGGACGAGTTCATCGACAATCACAAGTCTCCACCAATGACGGCCGCGCGGAACTCTGTCGAGGAGCCCAAAGTGTTTCTGGACTCTCCCTCGGCGCTGGGCCCCGACTCCTCTATTGTCGGCTTGGCTCCTCCTGAAGAAGCCTACAGAAATGTTTAGAGTCTACCGGACTGTGGTGTTGCTGCTTTCAATCGAGACAACACTTTGTTTTTTCCGCGTTGAACGACCAACCGTCTGCATTTTGCATTGTACATTATCAAAGATAAATACATTTATTCTTCCATGGTCCGTCTGCATCGAATCTCTACTGTAATTCTTACTCACTGTTTTCGCAGCCAACATTGCTCACTCACTCACTTACTCTACTGTGTATGAAGATGTACGGGTGTCCCAACTCCATCTCTAGATGCCCTAAAAACTCTCGGTACTAAACTTTACAACCAGCTTTATTTCCCATATGTTGCAAAGGAAAAGGCTCTCCTCGGGTCTTACGGCTACCAGCAAGGTCTTTGTCCGCTCCCGGAATGGTGGGTGCACAAAAATAGTCCGGGAACACTATCTCCGGGACGATATTCCATGCTACTCCAAGCTCTGTAATAAGTGCATCAACAGCATCAAACCAGATGCCCAGGGAAACTTGCCGGAGTTTGTGTTGCTGGACCTGCCAATGAAGCTCAAGAATGGCGGGGCTCACTACGTCATGGTCGACACCAATGTGATCTTGCAGGCGATCGATTTGCTAGAACACACTGGCTGTTTTTATGATGTGATCATCCCTCAAGTTGTGCTTGAAGAGGTGAAAAACAGATCATTCCCAATTTACCAGAGAGTGCGCTCGCTTGTCAAGGCTGCCGACAAGAGATTTGTGGTATTCCATAACGAATTCCATGAGGATACCTATGTGATCAGAGGTAAAAATGAAACGATCAACGACAGAAATGACAGAGCCATCAGAAAGTGTGCAAAGTGGTACTACAACCATCTCAACGACAACAACTCGAAAACGCCCATCAATATTGTGTTGGTGTGCAATGATAGAGATAATAGAGAAAAGGCAAAGAAGGATGGCCTCGATGCCAGAAGCCTTTTAGAGTACGTGGACAGCTTACCTAATGGCGACGAGTTGCGTGACTTGATTCCTACTGAGAATGAGAGCTTCGACAAAAATGCGGATGAGATGAGCTTCCTAGAATACTACTCCAACTCCAGAGTGATGGCTGGTATCAAAAATGGAACATTGTATCAGGGTATACTAAATATCTCCGCATACAACTTCTTGGAAGGAACTGTGCAGACACCGGCTTTCAAGAAGCCATTGCTCATTACCGGCACCAAGAACTTGAACAGAGCCTTCAACAGCGATTTGGTTATTGTCGAGTTGCTCCCTAAAGATAAGTGGAGAGAGCCTTCTACCACAATTGTTGAGGAAATATCGATAGGCGCAAATGATAATCCAGACGATGATGACAAGGAGACGATCATTTCCGATAAAGAAAGAAGAGTTTTGGCACAGGAAGCCTTGAAAGCGACTTCCGCATCAGAGGAGAAGAGATTACAACCCACAGCCAGAGTCGTGAGTATCACTAGAAGATCCTGGAGATACTATGTTGGTCAGATCGCTCCGTCGTCAGTCTCCGAAGAAGACTCCGGTAATGCCTCCAAAACATGCTTCGTTGTGTTGATGGACAAGCTCTTACCTAAACTCAGAATCAGAACCCGAAAGGCCAAGGACTTGTTGGGACAGCGTATCGTTGTTTCTATTGACTCGTGGCCTGCAAACTCCAAATATCCACAGGGACACTTTGTCCGTAGTCTCGGTGAGGTTGAAAGTGCTGAGGCAGAGACTGAGGCTTTGTTGTTGGAGCATGACGTTGAATATAGACCTTTCTCCAAGGCAGTGTTGGATTGTTTGCCTCAGGAGGGGGACAATTGGGTTGTTCCAGCAGACTTGAACAATGGAGACGAACAACTAAAGAAGAGGGTTGACTTGCGTGACAAGTTGGTGTGTTCTATTGATCCTCCTGGTTGTGTGGATATAGATGATGCCTTGCACGCGCAAACCTTGCCTAACGGTAACTTCGAAGTTGGTGTCCATATTGCAGATGTCACCCATTTCGTCAAGCCTAACACAGCATTAGATAACGAGGGTGCATCTAGAGGTACCTCTGTCTACTTGGTGGATAAGAGAATCGATATGTTGCCAATGCTTTTGGGTACAAACTTATGTTCCTTGAAACCATATGTGGACAGATTTGCCTTCTCTGTGATTTGGGAAGTCGATCACGACGCCAACATTGTCGACGTCAAGTTTATGAAGTCCATCATTAAGTCCAGAGAAGCATTCTCTTACGAACAAGCTCAACTCAGAATCGACGATCCTTCTCAAAAGGACGAATTGACTAACTCCATGAGAATCTTGTTGAAGCTCTCCAAGAAATTGAAACAAAAGAGATTAAACGCAGGTGCATTGAACTTGGCTTCTCCAGAAGTGAAGGTCCACATGGACAGCGAAACATCCGACCCAGGTGAAGTCGAGATCAAAAAATTGTTGGAGACAAACTCGCTTGTGGAAGAGTTCATGTTGTTCGCCAACATTTCTGTAGCCAGAAAGATCTTCGATTCTTACCCTCAGACTGCTATGTTGAGAAGACACGCAGCCCCACCAGCCACAAATTTCGAAGCACTTAACGAGATGTTACGTGTGAGAAAGGGTGGCATGACTATCTCCTTGGAATCTTCCAAAGCCCTTGCTGACTCTTTAGATCGGTGCGAGGACCCTAAGGACCCATACTTCAACACACTTGTGCGTATCATGTCCACAAGATGCATGATGGCTGCTGAGTACTTTTCATCTGGATCATATGGATACCCTGAGTTCAGACATTATGGATTGGCCGTTGATATCTACACGCATTTCACCTCGCCTATCAGAAGATACTGTGACGTTGTTGCACACAGACAACTTGCGGGAGCCATTGGCTACGAAAACTTGGACTTGAGCCACAGAGACAAGAGCAAGATGGAGTTGATTGTGAGGAACATCAACAGAAGACATAGAAATGCCCAGTTCGCTGGAAGAGCCAGTATTGAGTATTATGTTGGACAAGTTATGCGGAACAACGAGTCCAGCCAGGAGGGTTACGTCATCAAATGCTTCAATAACGGTATTGTTGTGCTTGTGCCCAAGTTTGGAGTCGAGGGTCTTATCAAATTGGAAATGCTTGGAGACGTTAACAGCGCAGTATACAACGAGGAGAAGTTTGAATTGAAGTTCACCGACTTGAAGGGCAACTCACGGGTCATTGGAGTGTTTGATAAGGTGAATGTGGAGGTCAAGTCGGTGAAGGACGAGGTCAGTGGAAAGAGAAAAGCACAATTGTTGCTTGCTTAAGTATTGATGCATGTAAACTATACAAGATTAGAACGATTCCCGTCATTTTTTTCTTTCCGTCGTAAATCAGAGGCCCGACTCGTCGAGGTACTGAATAATCTGCTCAATGGTCACGAGCTTGATGTTGTACTTCTTGCTGAATTCCGCACAGTCATCCAATCTCATCATCAACCCATCTTCGTCTCTGACAAGCTCGCAGATCACAGCAGCTGGCTGCAAACCGGCCAACTCACACAAGTGGACAGACGCTTCTGTGTGGCCTCTTCTCTTTCTGAGAAGCCCTGGCACTGCCCGCAAGGGCAAGATATGTCCAGGTCTGATGAACTCGTCTGGTTTCGAATCAGCCTTGGCCAACATGTTCGCCGTCAATGCTCTATCATGCGCTGAGATGCCGGTAGTGGTGCCTTCAGCAAAGTCACAGGTGACCGTGTATGCGGTGCCGTGTCTGTCAGTTCTGTCCTTCAACATTGGCTGTAAGTCCAAGTGGTCTGCTCTCTCAGTGGAGAGTGGCACGCAGACGTAACCAGAAGAATGGCGCACCAAGAACGCCATCTTTTGCTGGTCGATCTTCTCGGCAGCTATGATCAAGTCACCTTCGTTTTCACGGCTCTCGTCGTCCATGACGACCAAGAATTCACCGTTCTTGATAGCTTCTATGGCTTCTGGCACAGTACAGAAGGTTGTCATTTTTCTAGTGGCTTTATTTATAAACTTCTTTGCTTTTTTCAGATGTCGAGCTAGGCGAAAGATGAAATTAATAAATGTTACTTCCAAGACGTCAGTTTATATAATTGTAGTCTGGTGACTAATTGAGTTTTGTGAAGTCTGACTAAAAAATGTCTGGAAAAACTGAGCCCTCGGAATTAACGGCTGGTCACCATGAGGCTACGCAGACCTGGAAAGCTCGGGTCAATATCGTTGAGCGACTGAGTTACGATCTAATGTTCTATTGGATGTCTGAAATATTTTTTATGGACAGAAATCCCGAATTTTTGGGGGAAATTAGTGTTCTTTTAAGTATGACGTTGTGATATCTGCCCTCAGACTGCACTCTGTCAGTTTCCAGATTGCCTACTGTGGCAGTCATTTTCTATTTCTACCCATATATAAACCCGTACACCAAGACTATCAAGCCAACTTCAAAACCTACACCTTTGTAGCACATGCAGGTCACTTCCACCATTATTTGAACTACTAATGGAGTCTCCACTAATCAACCGGGAAATCGTGGCTAGCTACGGGACGGACTCACTCCGATTCCAGAAAATTGACTTTGAAAACAAAATCGTGCTCAATGTGCTCGTCAATGACGTCATGGACACCACGTTTGACATTCCTCTCTCGACCCAGCTAGCTATCAACCCCAGTCTCAACGACGAAGACTCGCTTGGTGTGGAGCCCGTAGTTTTGGTTGGAAACCCTCACAATCTTAAGCTTCAGGTGATTGCCGGCCAGATTGGTAAGGTGGTGAAGTTGCTGAAGTACCCACGAAATGTCATTTTGAGTGTAGGATCTCGGTGGTTTGGCAGTGGAGACCAAACCAACGAAGGAGACTTTGAGAGGCTTATGTTTGTATTGGGCAACATAAAGCAGCTCTTGGAGTAAAAAAAGAGTCGATTTTATCGGTTTATAAGATGTTCGCTAATGACAATGGTATGTATATGTAATGTATCTATCGCTACTTCTTGGACTTCTTGACTCTCTCCTTAGGCTGCACCTTTCTCTCCTTCTGGCCCCAAACCAACTTATGTGGCTTCATAAAAGACTCAAGGACATTCTGGTCGACCTTGCTTCTTCTCTCCTGGTAAGCCCCAACGTATTCTTGCAAAACTGCAATGCACTCTTTCTTCATCTCAGAAGACATGATCTCTCCCTTCTTGTAGCCCTCAGCCAATTTGTCCAACTTTTCGTCGTCGTAACTGAAGAAGGAAAGATACTGGTAGGCCACGTCGACGTCGATGTTTCCACCCAACTCTCTGTGCTCCTCCAAGGTAGCCCTACCTCCAGAAAATGCATACTTGTTGATCTTCTTCTGAATCTGCTTAGGAGTGTCGTCCATGAAGATGGAAGTGGTGGTGTCTGAAGCAGACATCTTGGTTGATGCTCCCTGCAAAGCTGGGAAGAACTTAGCGTGAATTAACGATGGCTTAGAAAACTTCAACTTGTCTGCCACGTCCCTGCACACTCTAAAGTATGGGTCCTGGTCAATTGCACATGGAATCAAGCATGGGGTCTTTGGAGGCAAGCCCAAAACTTCAGGGAAGGACGAGGGGAATGCAGTGGCAATTTGCACACTGGCAAAGTGGAGCTTACCAATACAGTCCGAGTCCTGGAAGCCAAAAACGGCCTTGGCTGTGGAGGTGGTGATCTGCCTGGAGGTTCTGACGATGTTCTCGTAAAAAGCTGGGTTCATGTACTCCAAGTCGGAGAAGATGAATGTGTTTTTTGGGTTGAATCCCACAGCTATGATGTCCTTACAGTTCTCTTTGGCAAACTTCTTGACGTCTTCAATGGTCAACTTCTGCTTGAACAAGAATTTCTCGTCGTCCGTCAACTCCACTACCAAAGGCACATCGAAAACATCCTGCAACCATTTGGTAAAAATAAATGGAATCATGTGGCCCAAGTGCAACGAGTCGGAAGATGGACCTCTACCAGTGTAGAGGAAGAATGGCTCGCCATGCTCGTACAAGTCCAAGATCTTGTCCAAGTCTCTCTCAGAGAAAAACACACCTCTTTTCAAAAATGGATGAGGCTCTTCCCCCGTAACCTCCTTGAATCTGGCAAGCACCTCGTCGGTGATTTTCCTCGTCCCAAATGACTCAATAAGCTTGTTGTAGTCAATGCCCTGAGAAAGTCCGTTTTCGTCCACGGCACCTTCAACCTCCCAAGGGGTGACCTTCTGTTCGTGTTGGGCCTTTTCCTCGATCTTGAGGCTTGAAATATCCACCGATTCAGTCATAAATTGAAGTTGATTCAAAGTAGTTGGTGGATAGAAAAAGATCGAGGGTGGTTTAGTGGGGCACGTGATCCACCCTCGGAAGGTGGCCGGACAATCACCCATCTGTATAATGGGACATAAGAGGACAGTAAAGTGGGAAAAGTATTCATGAAAAGACCGAAATAGATGAAGCTAGCAAAGCCAGTCAAGCTAAGGAAATGATGTATAAAAGAAACGAATCCATATTTGTACAATTTTTTCGTAGAACCATATCGCATACATTTGTTAAAACGACTTACTAAGTGAGCATGTTCACCAGTTAAGAAAGCCTCTATTGTCGAAGTACACCACTCTCTTAAATTACACTACACCTTTCCAAAAAAAAACTACACCCTTAGTACCGACGTTGCAGAAGTTTTATTACACGTTATATGAGTGATATAATGAGATTAGAAGTTGAGTTTAGTGAAGAACCACTTGTTCTTACCGGCCTGATGCTTTTCTTCCAAAGCCTTCTTGACAACCTTCTTGGCTTCTTCTCTTTGGGATGGCTCGTTCAAGGAGTCTGGAGTGACAGCGTTCTTGAACGACTCAACGTCCAACGAGTATCTGGTTGGCATCAAGTGGTTGTAGTTGACCAACTTGACAAATGGCTTGATCTTGGTTCTCTTGGCAACCTTCTTCTCGTCGTGAGCTCTGGTGACCTTCAATGGGCCTCTCTCAATGCCGACAACGACAGCGTGTGGGAAAGAGTGGGACTTGGTACCGTCATCGTGTGGTCTGACAACGACAACCTTCTTACCAGCGAATCTACCACGGGTAACGATAGCTGTAAATTGTTAGTATGAAGTTGGGTGGAAGTGTCGATTTATACAGAAGGAGATGGACAATTCGATTGGGGAAACTGTGGAAAAGTGATAAATACAGTATGCTGATGCTACTGAAATGATCTGGATTGCTGTTTTGATCGATGAGCTGGAGGCTTCCCCATTAACTTTTCGATGTTTCACTGTTCAATGTCGACAGGAAAAATTTTCAACTTGGAGCGGTTTTCAGTGGCCATTTGTGTGTTCTTGTCGACGGAGAGTTCCGCATAGCAGAACAGATTATCTGAGCGAGTTGTACATACCAACTTTACCGGACTTGATGAACTTAGCCATTTTAACGTTGTGTAGGTGAAAGTGAAAAGTCAGTAGTAAAGCGTACCAGAAAAAATTTTGAGGAGGTGGAAATTCGCTGCTGCTACCTGCAGTACAGTCTGCATGCGGACCAATGATCTTCAGTTTGGTGTACGGGTGTTTTATGGTGACCTAGAGGAACTGCGAAAGCGGGCGCTGTTGTGATTATTTTAGTCACGTGCCTATTTGTGACTGCGAAAGGCATCCCCATGCTATTGTCCGAATGGCTGCGAAATTGGCTTCAGTCACTCAATTACTAGATTGATGAGCGATTGCAATCGATGGAGATGATTGATTTGGATTTGTTGCTTCCGCTTCAATTCTTTTTCATTCGTCTTTTTATACTGCTTTTTTTCCAATCTCCTACACCTGTTCGTAAAATACTTCTTTGTTCAACCTACTTTTTTCCTCTGCTTCTGGCTAAAAACTTCGAGTTCATCGAAGTGATCTTCGCCTTGCCTCCCTCGCCGCTGGACGCACTGACTCCTCCGGGCCTGGAATGGTAGTATCCGTTCTCGCGATCTCTCGAGAAACTGGATCTCCTGCCATCAGTCATTACCAAGTTGGGATTGTTTGACACTGCTAGTTGTGCAGCGTGGATGGTACCATTGTCTCCACCACGCCCAACCTCGCGGCTCAATCCACTGGCTCCCAATGCCTGTGACTTAGGAAGCGGTGGGGGTGGCTTTCGTTTGACACTCTTGCTTGTTCTAACCTTATTTTGGAAAAGCAGGGTCAGTGACCTTTCCTTAGGGTCAAGCGTTGGACTCTTGGGAGTCTTTGGGCTCAGGTGAGAACTGCGGGGATGCTGCGACTGCGCGGGACTGGACCCACTCAAATTAGATGGACCGACCTTTTGAGCAACACTGCGTTTCAGTCCTGTGCTGCCGAATGTAGGTGCATCCATTAACTTGGGTGAAGGTTTTGGTGATGCCTTGGGCGAAGATGGAGGTCTGTTTTTGATTTCCTCCAACCGATCTTTTTCTAGCTGGTTCAACTTGGATTTGGCAAGCGCCTCAGTCCATTGACTAACCTCATACTTCTCCACTTCGAATACAAAAGCAGTATGTACAGCGACCACTGCAAAGATTCCTGTAGAAGGAAGTAATTTGCCAAACTTCGAATTGTTTGAAATGACCTCTTTAAAATGAATGAAAGGGAAGTTGAGCTTGATCTCAGCAACTAACTTAGTTTCACCTGTAGTCTCTTCCCTCGTCAAAATTAAGAGCCTTCCGTGAGTCGTGACCAAAATGCTGCATGTTCTAGCTTTTTCCAACGAAAAGCTCCGGCGGTGAGTAGTACTGCTTTCTGAAGACTTGGTTGACAGAACATCGGACATTTGTTCGGTCTTCTTTTCACTGTGAGACAAGAACTTTTTGAAAAAGCCCTTTCCTAGCCTTGCGGCGGTGGATGAGCGTGTGCTCTTTTCCTCGTCCTCTGGAATACTTTCGATTCCCTCAGGCTCTTCGGTGTAAAAAGTAATAGAATCCTCCTCATTATCGGGTGTATGTACTGGAGTCTCCCCCCACACTTCACGCAAACCCTTGTTACCATGAGCAACCTGGGTGAGTAAATAACGTCCATTCAGACGATTATCAGCTGCCTGCAACTTGTTGATGAGTCCTAGAGGTGCGTCGTGAGCAAGACCTCTGTTTTTCCTTTCGAAATAATCCACTGGCTGCTTGTAAACGATGGCCAGTCCGACATGAATAATCCTCTCGGTGGAAGATTCCAAGAAATTTTTCCATGCAAGGTCAACTTGATTCATTGGCGGAATTTCAACTGCCTTCGGTCTAGCTTTTTTCAGGTCCGAATTGTTTCTTGTTTGAGTGTTGGCTCTAGAATAACTGGCCATGGAGTTGATATTAGGACGTAAAATATTGGTTCCCGGAATGTACTCTGGCGCAGGAGTACGTCTCAAGCTTTCACGAGTGCTGTTTGAAGAAGTTTTGGCAGCAGGAGCCTCAGTCTCCTCGTCGTCATGTTTATTAAGAACGAAAGCTGCAACACTGGCAGGGCTGAACCCTTTTCCATTGTCTTCGCTCACAACAGATTTGGAGGGAGTTCTCTGTGTCTGTTTTTTAGCGGGAACAGGTTTCTTGATCACTGTGTTCGTGTTTCTGTTTTGTGGAGGCATCTTCATCATAGACTGGGCTGTCATTTTATAAGGACCCAATTCGGGCAAAGGAGCTGACCAGATCAGATCTTCGTCGTGGAAGTCGATATCTCTAAAGAAATAATGGTCCTGGATTTGCTTAATCGTAGCTCTTCGAGAAGGCTGCAACACCAAAATCTGTTTGATCAAGTCTCTTAAGATCAAAGGAAATCCAGCACTGAAAGCATACTGAAGCTTAGTGATTTTTTGAAATGTCAAGTATTCGTTTGTTGCCTTGAATGGTGGTTTGCCTGCAACCATCTGATAAAGAATGCAACCGAAGGCCCAGATATCTCCGGGCTTTCCGCAGTACTTGCTATCCAACAATTCTGGAGAAACGTATTCTGCTGTACCCACGAATGACTTGGCTCTGACGTCAACTGGGTAATTTTCCTCTACATCGTCGCCATTTTTCCTTTTCTCGAGAAGCTTCGCTGTTCCAAAATCTGTGATCTTGATGCGGAAGTTATCGTCCAACAAAATGTTCTCCGGTTTGATATCTCGGTGAACCACCCCGTTGGCATGCATGTATTTTATAGCATCGAGAATCTGAGCACCCAAATGTCTGGTGCACTCCTCGTTAAGGGTGCCGTAAGTCTTGATTAAGTTCAAGAGTTCGCCATTGGAGGCGTATTCTAACACAAAGTAAAGAGAAAACTTGTCTTGAAAGGTGAAGAACAATGAGATGATACCTGGACACTTGTTCAATCTGTTGAGAGCATGTTTCTCGATGTTCACATACTTGACTTTCTTTTCCTTGATAATGTGGCGCTTGTCCAAAACTTTCACCGCATACTGCCTGCCCGTGAGCTTGTCAGTGGCTAAAACCACCGTGGAGTACGAACCTTCCCCGAGATCCTTACCAAACTCAAAGTCCTTGACCGTTCGGCGAATCATTTCGTGGCTTGAGAGCCTTTTCTCAGCAGCTTCCTTGTTGGTCCAGTCACCGTGGTTGGTTTCAGCCGATTCCTCATCCGATTCCTCATCCGATTCCTCATCCACATCATCCTCTTCTATACTTTCATCCTCACCTTCTACACTTTCTTTTTCTGATGACTGAACTTGGTCCAGATCGTCTTCGTTGTCGGGTTCGTTATATTCGTAGACGTCTTCATTGTCGTCTCCGATATCCTCTAAGCTCTCGTGCCCAGGTTTAACATACTCATGGCCAGGTTTAACATGCACAGCATCAACCCGGGGAGTGGACGCAAGCAACTGTCTGTACTGAGATTCCGTCGACGTAGTGTCCAAAATCACGTTTAAAGAAGAGCTAGTAATGCCACGAGGCTCCACAGCCAAGCTGAAATCAAAAGATCCCAGCAGAATCGGCGTTCCCGGGGCACTACGCACCTCATCTTCACCCAAAGTGCTGTGGGTCAGTAGATGTGGACGAAACGTCAGCACGTTGATCCTCGGCGGCGCAAGCAGCGGTGCAAGCAGCGGCGACATGGTCAGACCAGGCTCGTTATTTTCCAGGTCTAGTGAGTGGGCATAGTTGTCGGCGCCGACGATGTACCGGTTGTAGATTTCATCGATGTCTTTGAAGCTATCAACACTGCCATTGTGGTTGGAGGACATGGTCATCACAAGCCATAAAGGAAAGACGAAGATTTATGACAGCAGCCTTTTCAGTATGTCACTGGCGGACAGCAGATGTGGCCGAATGGATCGGTGAAGTTGCTATAGTTAAGCACGCAGTTGTAATGGATAAGGCCTTGAACTTGGGCTCAATTCCGGGATTATGCGAAGACCAAGATGCAATGAGGGCGCAATAGTTTTGCAGCTGCAGAGATGGAAATTGCCAGGCTGAAAGGTCCGAGGCAAAGTTATTATCTCGGAATAATATGAGTAGGAACTGATTATACCAAGCCAGGTTTTTGTCCAGCAGTTGAGTTATCATCCTGCAGACAGACCAGGGAGCATGGTGGAGGTTTTGGCAAGGAAATGATAGATGGAGGCATTGGAGGTCTGTTTGGGGGAGTTGGGCGATTCACCAGAGATCGGGGAAATTTTCGTGTTTTCTTGTGCTTTTTCTACTATATATCTGGATGTTTGTTACTGTTTAGTCACAGCCTTCACTGGCATTGAGAGTCGCAACCATTAACTCATGACGTAATGTGAACAAGAAAATTGGACGGGCTTGGATTTGTGTGAGAAATGGTTCAGAGGTGTAATTGGGGTGTGGAATGCTAATGGGCACGTTCTCTTGAAATTATCGAACAAAATCGATTTTTAGTGCAAAGTATCACCTTCATATATTATTGCAAAGCTCAGTGTAATTTGTGTATATTTCATGCAGGCTGTTAATATACATAGCTTTACATAGCTTTCCAGGTCAAAAGGTTTTTGTGGAAATTCAAGTAGATGAGAAAAGGTTGAATAAAAAGCAAAAATCAAAGGTTAACAGGTGAAGAATTCTCCTTTTTGGTACTGACTTGCTCCTTATACCATCACAGACCTAAAATGAAATACCACATAGTTCTCACACTGCAACTCCGGAACCACCCAGTGGGGACTGCTGGGAACCAAAAAAAAAGAACCAAAAAAAGAACTATAGAAGTAATCATAATCAGGCTAGGCAAATCCGTAGAAACCCCATCCAATTCTCCATAAATTACTCAATTCTCCAGAAGTTTATCTCCACATCTTCCCCGAGAGTCACGTGACACACATAAACCCAGATCCACTGCTTACTCTGAAACCACCGATATATTAATAACCTATAACACCCCAGTTGTAGAATATTACCACTGTACTACTGTGGCCATCTTAATCACATGCAAAATATTCAGCTCGAAAAATCCACGTATGGCATTCCCCTTTGAGCCAACACAACTTCGAGCGCAACTTCGAGCTTTTGCTCTATCTTCAGTGGATGACAACGACTCGGCCGCTAGAATTGTCAAGCCACTAGTGCTGGGACTCTACTATAACCAATGCAATGATGCATACTTACTGCTGTTCCGCCCGGTATCTCCTCCGATTCCGTCGGAGCTTTCGGCCGACTTGAACAATTCGATCCCAGTACAGTTGGGCCACCTGAAGAAGTACTCTCGAAAACCAACACTGAAGACTTCGCTGAAGAAGAGCCACCGAAATGAGAAATCCAAGAATGCTCTGGCAGTTCAGGAATCGCGGCGCAAGTCCCAAGCTGAGTCTATCATGACTTCTACCACTACTAGTACCATAGATGAGGAAATCTCTGACAGCCTGGTGGCCACCATCTCGCTTGAACCCAGCGCGAAAAAGGGAACACGACTGAAAGATAAGTTGAAGAATCCTTTGACCAAGCTCTTTCAGAAGAGCGACCGATCCCAGCATGGAGGTAGCGATTCTGATAGTTCCACTGACCAAATCGCCTTCGAAAGCGGCCACGAGTCTTACAAATCTGCATCCAACTCTTCATCTAAAGTAACCAGTGCCATCGATGTTCTCTTTGACAGTTCACTCCACAAGCATAATATGGGGGATGGAGAGGAGGTGAGTGTTGTTGAACTGGAGACTGTTGATTCTCCATCGAGACAGACCGCGCAGGTGACACTAGACTCGAGCTTTGCCGATACTACGATAGATGATGATACTGTTGATGAAGATAGAATTGAGGATGACCTCCAGGAGTCGTCTTCAGATTCAGCGTTCACCGATATAGAGGCAGACTCCTTAATTGACATTGGTTCGATTTACGAGTATACCGTTCCGGAAAGTTACGTCTTGGAAGAGGCTAAGTCAAAATTTCCTTCGAGACAAGGTCGGAGAAAAGGAAAGAGCGGCAGTGGCTCACTACTTGGAAAGTCCGGCAAGCCACTTGCTGCGAATAGTCTCTTTACAAGTGGTACGGTGGACATTTATTCTAAGAGTTCTTCAGCACGTTTAGATAAAGGAACTCCATTGCTACCGAGAAGAAGTTTGTTCTCATTCGAAAAGATGTACAATGCGGTTGAAACTGCTCCTGAACCCAAGCAGTCGAACTTGAGTATGTTGATCGACTCTCGGTCCCATTCATCGAACGTCAATCCGCTCAACTACTACTCATTTGTAAATTCTGACATTGTTGATGGAGCAAAGAAAGCAAGCATTGACATTTACGTTCCTCCCAGAATAAAGCCAGTTTTCAAAGACATGCAATTTACTGCCAACGTGGCCATCACAGATTGCATTGGATACATTCTTCTTTCGCTTTCAAAGCTCCCTGAGTATAAGGATCAGGTTGACTATGTGTTCATGAATTCCAACAACTGGCGTCTCGAGCTCATAGATGAAGATGGCGAGCTCTACGATTCCACTTTCGGTGTTCTCGACAGAACAAGACTATTGTCCTCTTACAACTGTCCCAACTTGTTAGCATTGTGTAGGGTCACTAATCCGGCTGAGATAGCTAGCAATAATAAGCAGTCTCCCTTGCCCCTCGAGTTCAAGCAAAACCTTGAGTATCACGAGCGCAAGATGGAAAGTGCCAGAAACCCTTCCAGCAAAGAGGATGTATCTCCATTAGGTTCCGAGAATCTCAATGAAGACAGCGTTGAAGTGAAAGTCAGCAACATCCCAGGTACCTCGACTAACACATTTGTAAGCTTTTTCGTCAGTTCTAAAATGACTGTTGAACAGCTTATTGACCACATTAGCCATCTCTATCATGTTGATCCTACGAGGTATTGGCTAGCAGAAATCACACGCGACAAGCGAATGAAGCCGACGATGCTTATTGATGATACCGAGAAGGGCGAATGGAAACAGCCGGCCAATAATACTGCTATTCTTGGCGACTTAGCAACAAACAGATTCAAGTTGATTCCAAACTTGTCACAACGCATCAGGCCAATGACGGATGTGAAAATCAACACACTGTCTTACTTGGAAACAGGAATCACACCTTCAACTTCCACTTTCACGCCTCTGGGCATCACACCTCCAGTTGCCTCTCTCGAAGGTATATTCCGAGAGATGACGGTTAACTTGGAAGAAAAACCAGGTCAAGAAGCCAAAAAAGGAAATTCTGAAAAACTAGTCGACACAAAACTTGCTGGCTCACGTAAGGATCCTTTCAGTCTTGGAGACATCATCCATGGCAAGGTCCCACAGTTGCCCACCAGTTTGAACACGATTTACTTCAAGTGGAGAGTGTTCCGTAAGAAATCGCCGATCCTCAACCGGATTGAGAAGGCGCTCATTATCGACGGAGACTACATTCATTTAGCACCAACTGACGACACGAACTGGAAAAAGAATCTATATGAGAATCCGTTCAGCCAAAGCAGCAACACCCACAGTACCAATGGTAACACCAGCTCACATCACCACCACTATTTGCATCACTACAACTACTCAAAGTATTATAATGATTCCATGATGAAAACAAGCTCGTTCCATATTACGCAGATTATAAAGCTCAAGCAATACAAGCAGAGCAAGAACCCAAACCACTTTAAGATTGTCATTAAGAAGGAAAATGAGCAAGGTGGAAAGGAGTCATTGGTTAAGAAGAAGTACGATCTTGAAGCCGTAAACGTGGCCCAATGTGAAGAGATTATCGAGAAGGTTAAATGGGCTTCTCAAGTCTACAATATGTCCAACATGGGATAATGTTTCTATTTTAAAATCAATTATCAACTTGCCTATATTGTCTGGCTGCCAACTAGCAGCATTACATGCACTCCCAAACTGCACAATTTGGGAAGGTCCATCGCTTGGCTAATTTGGGGTTATACATGTCTCTTTCACTGAACTGGAAGAACTTGAGCTCGAAGCTAGCAAAGGGTAAGGTCCAGCAACCAGTTCAGAAAAAACGCAAAAAGCATGTTCCCAATAAGCAATTGGAGACAGTCCTGAAAGAGGTCACCACCTCAGTTTCCCCAAAGACCAAATTACTTACTCCACTTGAGAGAGCTCTTTGGGAGACCGAAACTGGGTCCGACTTGCATATTGAAACTTTTGCTGGTGACAAGGCAGTCGTTTATGACAACAAGAAAAAGTTGCTGGGAGGAAAGTACATTGCAATCGACTGTGAGTTTGTTGGAGTGGGGTCAGATGACAGATCAGCATTAGCGAGAGTTTCTTTAGTGAATTTCTACGGCGTGGTCTTGCTAGATACGTTTGTCAAACCAAAAGAAAGAGTGACCGATTGGAGAACGTGGGTCTCAGGAGTTGCACCTTATCATATGCACGAGGCTACTCTGTTTGAGGAAGTACAGAAGAAAGTGTGTGGTATACTCAAAGGGAAAGTCATAGTGGGACATGCGGTACAGAATGACCTTAAAAGCGTTTTAATATCGCATCCCAGACACCAAATCAGAGACACATCTCGCTTTTCTGCTTTTCGGAAATTGGCAAAAGGTAAGCCTCCAAGTCTTAAGAGACTCGCTAAAGAGTACTTACAAATGGACATTCAAAAGCAGGCACATTCGTCGGTTGAAGATGCTCAGGTGGCTATGGCCGTATTCCGTACACACATGAAAGCCATAGAGAGTGAGCAAATGGGAAAATTTTAATATCTTAATGCATTTCGTATCATTCGTAATATTTTGTTCTCTAACGCTAGTAAGTACGTTTGGACAGCTTTCTGATTCTACTTTGATTAGAACTTTTCCAATCGTTGCCCTTCGATGACACTGCAGAAGCTGCGGTATAGCATGTCTTGAATGAGTTTTGCCAATTCAAGAGTGTTTTTATTCTCGAGCGCCTCGCTACCAGTTCCAATGAACTCTCCAATGTTCTCCAAAAACTTAAAATCATATTGCCCCAATAAAGCATCGATGTCGGACCGACATTTATCAGCTTCATAATCACCATCCAGAATCACATTCACGAAAAGCTCCGCGATTTTATTCACCATGTTAATTGATGTGCTATTGATCATGCTGACTTCAAGGCCAACTCTCACAATGTGAAAAATTGACAATGCAGATCCTCTCGCCACCTTAAAAAGGTATGAGTAGAAATTAATGAACGACAAGGAGTATATGGCATCACAATCCTTTGCAAAAATGGTGGCAGCGAGGGAAAGAGCCAACTTGGATAAGCCTTTATCATTGATCAAACTATCAAGAATGACTTTTGGGATTTGGTCTGTTCCAGCAGCCACAACCGATCTATCATGCAAATTTATATCCTTCGTAAACTCATGGAATGCAGAGTTTGGGATAGAAAGATAAAGCATGAACAAATAATGATAATCCAAATCACCAGGAACAGCATCCAGCGCGTTATCTGACGCAAATCTTTGTCTCGTGATCTTTTTCAAGCACAGGACGGAAGTGTGCCTAAACTGAGAAACCGTGAGCCCTGTGCATATGAGATACAAGATGTTGAATTCAAAGTTGGATTTGGTAATTTTCATTCCTGATTTTGTCTCGAAAATGCTGAAGAGGGGCTCTAAATGATGTCTTTGTTCAAACACATAGTCTAGACTCTTAGGGCAGTATTGAAGTTTGCACAAAGAGTTCGTCAAGCACGTTGCATTTGCTTGATATGAAGAGGAGATCTGAATCTTGGCTGAAGCAATTTGTGACCATACAATTAGCGGTAAGTAAACCGAATTACAAGTCAAACCCTCTTCGATTCGGGCATAGCAGATCCCCGCATTGGTGAATGACTCAAAGTCATCAAACATGATACCTCCGAGCAATTTCAAAATACGGCCACTCGTGCCATCGCTTATGCCCGATCTTGCAAATGTAGATACTGCAAGGAGTGCTCTCTTTTGATAGAAAGAATTGCTAAATGCAATATCCATTGACAATGAAGACCAGCGTGTAATCCACTTGGTACGGTCATCAGCTGATCCCATTCGCAAGATGAAATCATATAAGTGATCGCACAAGAGCTCAAAGGAGGTGGATCTGTTGTAAAGTTGATTGAAGTCTGATGCACCTCCGCGTTCTTTAGAGGTCAAACCGAACAACATTCGCGCCCTCTGACCACTGAAATACTCAATGGTTTCATCAATCAACCTACTTTGTTTGATAGTGAGATCAGGTTTGTGGTTGAAAGATTGGATCGTGTTGATAACCAACTTTTGCAAATCAGAGCCAAACTCCAAAGTTGGACTGTCAATGAATAAGGTGCAAAAGAAAAACACATCTGGCAAATACAATGACCCATAGACGTATGAGTTGAAGAACAATGAGGCACAAATCTTAACAAGAATTGTCATCTCAAGCGACTTCGTTTGATATGCAATGTCTGAATCGTCTTTCTTCATGTTGCGGATGCACACATTCAAACGTGCCACCACTTCTCCACACAATTCAATGCTCGGACTAATAACTGAAATTATTGCATCCCATCCCGCACTATCAGATTTATTTTCAATTGTGTATGCGATGAGTTCATCCATCAAGACCGAAGTCAACCTTAATTCAGAGAATAGCTTTTTCCAAACGTACTCATTGATGAAGGACAGAAGATTCTTGTTCTGTACTGTGATGCGGGTGAACTGCCTGATTATCTCCGCAACTTTAGCGGGTCCGTCGGTATAATTGAAAACCTTATCGCCTACATTATCAACCCATGGAGATGCAAACATGATGCCACTGACGCGAAGACCAGGTGGAAACTTCAGAAAGTTACTGAAAAAAGCCTTTAAAAACCTGAAAGTTCTATTTGGCAGCTTCTTCGCGAGATATGTCGACACAGAAACAACGAACTCCGTTGTGTCAACAGGAAAAGCAATTAGTTTTGCGTGCGATGTCGAAATACCAAAATCAATGTCAAAATAAGTCGAAAGTGATGCGAAAAGGTTGGAAGAAGCTGCACGTACCTCCTCATCATGGTCAAGTAGCCCGTGGAATACAATATTGTAGAATCTTCCGAACCATTGTGATTGTTCTTCGTGCTCATCTTCTGGAGCTTTTAACTCAACCGTCTTTCTTGAATTGCGCAACATTGCGAAATATAAGAACCTAAGAATCTCTTGCCTCTGTGAAGAGACTATAGTGACTTGGTAATTGTACTTGTTAAGGAAAAGAGTAAACTCATTGGGTCTTTTGCTTTTGTTTGAGATTTCACATTTAGTCAAGTCAGACAATAAATGTGTTTCGACGGGTGTCACTGCTTTCGTAACAGTGTAATATTCATCGTACTCAACCCTCTGAAAGTATAGTTGTAACCATTGCCTTCCAAGTTTGATTGTCACTGGAGTAAGCGACAGTGAGTTCTCATCATAGAGCATACAGTCCTTGAACACAACTCTAACTTCATGATTAATTGAAACAATCGATTCATCGAGGCACAATTTGTTGATGACTGCAGGTTCGTCATCCTGAGAATAGAAGTAAACTTTACTTTCTCTCTGGTACTCATCAACACGCAAGGAAATCATGCTGCGAAGCATCGGCAAATAAGAAGCTCTAGGCAAATTGAAATAGTAAACCCTGATGCTGTTCTTGAAAAATATGACGGGAGCGTAATTACGCATCAAACTTCCATAATTCCTTCCGATTATGCCCATGTAGAAAAACTGAGTAAAATCATTGACCACATAAAATTTGTTATCCCAAACTTGACTGGCAGCCTCGAGAATGTAGTATACGAAAGTATTGATGTCATATCCGATATTTTTAATGTGCCTGAAATTGATCACCAACACAGGTGTTCCATCGTGAAAAACACCGCTGTGTACAATAGGAACATCAACAGTCATTTCTATGGTCTTTGCTGACATCTTTGCCATGAATTCAGAATACTGTGAGTTTCCGAGATTCATGTTTTGATCAGCAATCTTGTAGGATGATGTTGTTCCTTGCAAAGAAATGTAAGGTTTTGGATTGCCAAGCTCTTTAAGAATAACATCCAATTTTCTCCAAATCAATACTCTTTCATGTAAATTTCCAGCCTTTGCAAGTGGATCACCCAAAATAAACCTGTGCTTGATATTCGCGAAATAGACGTAAAAAAATTTGTGAAGGTACCTCAAGTTAGTGTAGGGCTTCAACGTCAATTTATGGAAAGGGTATTGTTCCTTGCTTGGGGTTTCTGCTAAAGTATGCAAAAATTTGAAAACCTTTTTGTTCAACGCTTCCAATTCTTGTGATCTTGCTTGCAATCCGGGCCATTTAAGCATGCCAACAGAGCCGTTGGCGATATATTGTAACACTTTCACCAATTGCATGAGGGATCTCTTCACCTTGGTATTTATAGGAGGCATGTCAAAGGAAGATTCTGGACTGATGATCGCTGGACAGAAAAATCTTAGAAAAATGAAAGATCCCACAGCCACAAGAGATGCGTCTTCAAATTTGTGTCTGATGCATTTGTGAATCTCGGTGGCAATTAACTTGAACGAGTCTGGAACCCAACTCATGGAATTGACAATGGTGTCTACCAATTTCGTTAAGGATCGCATGAAAATGTCAACACTGGCATCATCAGAGCTCTTCTCTACCTCCACGGCAAAATCTTGATCGACCAAATCTTCGATGAAAGGCTTCAACACAACCGTCAAGTATGGTAAGCCGTACTCTTTAGCAAATAAGGACATTAATCGAGTGAGGGTGCTATTCCTTCTGAAGATATCGGAGGACCGAGCAACGTTACCTATTTCATCTTGCAACAAAGTGATGAATAATTTGTCCAATCTTTTTGTGTAACCAAAGAGGCCATAAAGAGAAGTTGCCAAAAGGTTGTGCTCGGCTGGAGAGGCAACTTCAGCGGCAGCGCCATACACATCGTACACTTCAGACAAGCGCTCCACAATTTCGTCAGGAAATTCATCTCTTGTGCTCAGCATCTTCCTCGAGGAGAGCATTGAGGCAAATATGTTTAAGAATATGGACCTAATTTTCTTGTTTTCATGATAACCCAAAGGCAAAACATACTGTATTCCAGTTTGTGTATCAGATTGAAGTAGATTAGAAATGGATTTTAGCACGTTATCTGTCACAGCCTGGACTTTGTACTTCGATCTAAGCATCAAAGGGCTTGGGATTGATGAGGTATGCTTCTGGATGATTTTGTAAAACAAAGAGAAATAATTGGAGAATGTTAAATCCTTGCTTTGTTTGATATTCTTCTCATTAGTTCCTTCTGGAATCTCCAATATCAAACCCAGCAATTGCATCTCTAAGCATTTTGAACATTCGCTGGCAAGTTCAATCTGAAGATAATCAATTTCAGAAGATTTGCCATGCAGGGAAGCTGTAGCAGATAAAGACGAACACACATTTGAAGGTGAATCCGAATCGGATGCTGTTTCCTCAGATTTTGAAAAGATAGCCTGTTCTAACCACTCGGCCGAAGTTTTAGCAAATTCGTTCCTCATCTTATATGCTCCATTTATCCCAATTTTATTCCTGTCAGACTCTATCGCGTGACCCAATTTGCAGAATCTCAATTTCAACTTGAGCTGATCTGCCTGATTCGTCACCATGCTGATAAACTTCAATAATAAATGGCAAACATCAGGAAGTAAGCTCACAAGGGCGAAAGAGCCATCATTATCAACGCTCACCATGGCAGTGACGATTGTAAGCAACTGCTCGATGTAAAGTATCCCTTCTTCCGTGATCGTGTCTTGCTCAATGTAGTAAACGGCAACATTTGTAAGTTTGTTGCATATTAGATGAAAAACAGCCGAGTGTGATTCATTAGACAAAGCATCCTTGATCACCACTCTGATGACCAATTCGCTGGACTTTAGTAGCCCAATTGCTCTATCAAAAAATCTCGCAACAAAGGACACAGCTTTTTCCTTTGTTTCAACATTATCTCTCGAGAAACGAGGATCGAGAAAACAGCCCGAGGTTGACACTAAAAATCCAGTGTAATGTCTAAACACAAGGCTTTCATCACCAAGGTTGGAGCCTTCCTCTATCATATCCAACCATCGTTGATAAATTAACAACCACACGTGGTATAATGAAATTGTTGGATTTGCATTCATGAGAATGCTTCTAAACTTTTTGTGAAGAGAAACGAATCCCGTGAACACGGAATGGTCATTCAAGACTCTTTTAAAAGTGTCATACAAAGTGGACAGAAGGCATCTTTGTGGATGCTCACCTTCTTCTAGCTCAAGAAGGTACCAGTTCATTGTAATTTTCGCCATTCCAAAAAACTGAACATCATGTGTGCACATGGCCAAGATCAAGATAATCTCAATAGATTCACTGACACTGGCACAATACGCATGTGCCCAATCTTCCTTGATAAACCGATTTTCCTTCACGTTTCGATACACCACGTCTCTCTCCTGTAAAAATCTGTTGAGAAAGATAAAGCACAACTTGAACTTCGGATCTGTCAAAGAAAACAAAGTGCATGCTTCTGATACAGCTTTGATAATATAGTGAGACAAAACGAAGCACAAACACTCCTTGAAAGCTGTGTCTCTTAATTGTGTCTTGTCGGCTTGAGCAAGAGTCATAGCTAAAGTACAAGCAGCCTCAAACAAGTCTGAGTTTCCGTTGACTGACTTGAAACGAATGCCTAGCCTAATTGGTGCTGAAATTTCTTCGGCATAATTTGTAAGCTCATCGTTTTGGAATGGATTCTGCTCATTACAAGTGTCATCGACTAACATGTAGAGTTCGGGAGCAGCCGCAAAAATAATCATGAGATCACTAAGAATATCTTCTGTTATCATTATGCATCTGATATCGTAAGTGACAGAAGGTCCAGTGTTAGAAGTAGTTTTGAAAATGCTTTGCATCGTAGCAGAAGCTGCAGTCATGTCAGGAAGAACCTCACTAGGCATATCATTGACGTATCCAATACCATAGTCCAAATTCTTCTTCAAGGCATGTGATAGTGGACTATTGAGGACAGGTTTATCGCTCTCGCTTGAGTGCTTTTCGTTTGGATTGGATAGGATAGATGACAGTTTGCTCCATGAGGGATGCGCTGTCTCATATGTGCGAAGCCTCAAAAATGCATCAATGAGCATCTGGCGCATTGTTTTATGTAGCCTTTTCATGGTAGCATCAAAACAACTCTTGTACTGAGGACATTCTGACAATCCTTTAAGCACTTTGACAGTCAAGCGGGCGAAGCCGCAAACACATTCTTCTTTGCAGTCGTTATCAGGCAAGACAGTGTAGGCCTTGTACAAGTCAATGAACTCATTTATATATTGCTCAGGCTTGATGGCAATAGCGGCGATAAGGAAATCCACGAGCAAATCCACATATCGTGTAAGTGTGCCTTCGACATTGCAACGAGACCGCATCTTTCGTAGATTTGTATAAGTTTGGTCAAGGTATTGTAGGCTAAATTCCCTCACTCCGCCGGTAACCTCAGGTGTGCGAGATCCCAACAGAAATATGTTGATTAAACTTTCGAAGCAATCCAAACCAGCACCGGCCTGAGCATCTTTTAACAAGCCAGTAAGATACTTGACACGCTTGTTCAAAGCTTGCTTGAGTTTATTAGGCTTCAGAAGCATCTCATCAAAATCCGAGGGACAGGTAAGGACGAACCATGTGTGGAGCAATGGATTGACTGAAGGTTCGCCCTCAAATACAGTTGAGACAAAGTCGAAGAGAAGCTTGCAACTTTTCTCCGCTGGACCTCCAGCACAGATGACCTTGGAGTAGAATTGTGGACGATGAATGCTTTGATACTGAAGGTTCATTGACTGGTAGTAAAGAAAGAGCTGTTTCCAGGTGTGAGAACGAACGTAAGGGAGTGTACTGTAGATCTGGCTGGAGTAGCAGTCGGCGTTCTCTGGAGTGTAATAGACAAATTTCAACAGGCATGAGTATTTCTGGAGGGCTGCCGTGGGGATAAATTCGCCACGCTCCAGCCAGGCAAAAAGTTTCCTGCTCAAGAACGAGAAGTAGTCCGAGGAATTTGACACCGCCAAGTACCGCAATACTACCAGGATGTGTATGTCAATCTCTTCGATGTAGGAGCGGGCCACTCCAGCCAGAAGATTAGACTCTGGTGGCAAGCTGCTGTCGGTATACACAGTTTTTTGTTGGTCTGTTCGGCGGATACTCGAGAGTGCCTGGCGATTGTAACCTTCCGATATGAGGGAGAGCAAAATCTCCAAAACATGCTGGATGTCGACCTGGAGCTGTTCGGGCTGCGGCTGGGCGTACAAGTACAAGCAGTCCGCAGCGTTCCCAAGCTCGTAGTTGAAGTTGATGCCCGAGCTGTTGACACGAATGTCGCTTTGATTGAACGACCGTGTAGAGTCCCAATTAAACCTGACGAGAGCCGATAGAAGCTTCGTCAACACAAGCGTCGACGTGAGCGTTCGATCATCTCTGTCTTTGACCTTGCGAGACTGTGGGTCGAGGTTCAACTTCTCCAACATATCGATAAAGGACTCCACGATGTAGGACATGAAGCTATGGTCGCTGTTTGTGGATGGTGACTTGCAATTGGCCAAGAAAAGGTTTGTCGTCAAGATGAACTGTGCATGGAGCTCCACTTCGGCCAAGTTGTAACCGGACCGGATTGGCAAGATCAGCTCCAAGCGCCTGCTCAATGACAGAATGAATTCTGCACGGAGACTGCTCTTCACCATGGAAGATGTGTGTGAGGAGGGATGGACCAGGTGATTTAAGATTAAGAAATCCCACTAGATAAAAGATAAAAGACGAGCAATTTAGTTCTGTTTTGGCACCGTGGGCAAGCACAACCAAGGAGCGTATGCTATTAAGATGGCTCGGCACAGAATTCCAGAACAAGACGGATTCTGTGAACAAACTCCGTGTCGTGAACAGCAATTGTCCAGGGTGGAGAAAGATTTGGTTGTATGAGTACTAATCAGGACAGAGGCCGAATTTCTTTTTGGTGGGTGTATCCAGATTCGCACCCTAGCCCTGGCACGACTAGGAGGAAAATCTGGGGGCCGGTAGACAGCTTTAAGAGGGTGCTGCGGCGTTGGGAAATGGAAAGGCGATTGGGAAAGGTGTGGCGACTCCAAACTGACCGTTTAGTTCATGTCATTTCAGTTTTCTTTCTGGATCTTTTTTTCGTATTTATATATTGTATTTTGTATTTGTATATATTATATTTTGTATTTGTATATATTATATTTTGTATCAGTATATATTGTATTTTGTATCAGTATAAATTCTATTTTGTATTTTGTATTTGTGTATATTACATTTTGTATCAGTATATATTGTATTTTGTATCAGTATATATTCTATTTTGTATTTTGTATTTGTATATATTATATTTTGTATCAGTATATATTGTATTTTGTGTCAGTATACATTGTATTTTGTATTTTTATATATTGTATATTGTATTAGTATATATTGTATATTGCATTTTACTTTTGCTAGATTACTTTTTTTTTTTTGATTTTCTGTTTCATCTTCATTCTGAGAGTTCACAGATTTCTATATAGAGTCGGAGTCAGTTACTCACCTCAATCGCCGCACATACTGCGCGAGTGAGACTGTCATGGAGTGTACCCAAGTTGGCAACCGTTTGGGAAGACGAGATTATTCAGGACAGAATTTTGTGGTATGAGGCGCCGCACTGTCAATAGGGGAGACTGAAATGGCTACATTCGCTTGGAGGGTACTTTTATGGAAGAGCATGGTTTACTCGAACAGATAGTGCCCTGTATCGCTGCGATTGAATGAGTGCAGCCAGGGCGCAATCCAACACACCCGGCGCAATTGTGGGTGTGTCAATGTTGTTAACCGGACATATTCGCACTAGGGCAATACACATGAAATTGAACAAACATGACAACAAGGATTACCGAGCAGACGTTGGCGTATTTGGCGAGACGGGATTTTTCTTTTATTTTCAGGACGTTGTTTACGGTTTGCTGGTTTTTCTGTAGGCATTCAGCTGTGTAAGGAATCACCTGTTTATCTAATCGAAGTACTTGTGTAAGGAATTACTTGTGTAAGGAATTACTTGTGTAAGGAATTACTTGTGTAAGGAATTACTTGTGTATCGAAGTACTTGTGCATCGAGTTACTTGTATAAGGAATCACTCGTGTATCGAATCACTTGTGTAAGGAATCACTCGTATATCGAATTACTTGTGTATCGAATTACTTGCGTATTTAATTACTTGTGTATCGAGCTACTTGTGTATCGAGCTACTTGTGTATCGAACTACTTGTGTTACGACTCACTTGTGTATCGAATTACCTGTATAAGGAATTACTTGTGTATCGAATCACCTGTGTAACGAATCACTTGTGTAACGAATCACCTGTGTATCGAATCATCGTACAGTGCGGTTCATCTTATCGATACATGTCATATAGGTGATGTATTAATGCTGGGTGCTAATGGTTATTCACGACGCGAGGCTTGTGAACAATTGAACGAGTTAGAGAAATTGGGGGATTTAGCAATCAAATTGTTGTAGAGCGAAGGATGGAGAGGGGAATTGGCGCCTTATGGCACGAAGCAACTTAACTGCTGGCTGCTGAGAGTGTCCGCAACCACCACTCGAAATTCCGGCGCCGCCTCGGAAGGTTCATGCGGGTGGGCTCATAATGTAGCCAACATGATCGGCCACTTGAGACATAAAACGTTTCCGCGGTGAAAGGAAGAGACCATGGCAATAGAGAATGGCAAGAGGCACATATGTCCTGATTGCCGAATGTTGCTATGCGAGGGCTCATTTTGTTTAGTTGAACACAAATTGCGGTATATTAGAATATGGTTGGCCGACCATCAAGGGTTCCCATTTATCGGAAATCGTACAAGAATACGATCAGCCGGAAGTATTGAAGATAGTCTAGACCGCAGGGTTCCCGAAGGCCACATGTAGCACTTACAACAAGGCATGAATAGCCCTGCTGAGAAACGGACTTGATGCGCCACATGTCTGCTGCACTTACAGAAAACTGTCATCATTATACTGTTATCTCCGTCCCCTTACTGTCCATTCCTCCTTACTCTAAAAATACCACCGACACAATTTGTCCAGAGCATGTAGCACTAACCATCTTTTGGAGCAAGTTTCAAACGTTTGTTGCTAAGGTTTTAGCCACATTCGCTTAAAGCTCTGTTATTCTTAATGAAGACTTTACACTCACTAAACACTACTTACGAAACACCACTTACTAAAGACTACTGACTAAACACCACTCACTAAGCTCCCAGTCTCTCTCCTCTATCTGTCTCTCGGTAACTCTTTCGCAGTCAAGTTGCATCCACTTTACCTTCTCCAACTACACTGTAATCACCAAAAGGATTTAGATTTAAAAACACTCCAAGTCACATTTTTGAATGAGTACTTTACAATCACTAATTTCAACTCATTAAACATCTGTTCTCTCTCCTCTATCTGTCTCGCAAAACTCTTTCGCAGCCAAGTTGCATCCACTTTACCTTATCCAACTACACTGTAATCACCAAAAGAACTTAGATTTAACAACACTCCAAGTCACATTTTTGAATGAGTACTTTACAATCACTAAATATACTCACTAAGCTCCACACACTAAGTTGCACCCATTAAAAATCTATTCTCTCTCCTCTATCTGTCTCGCAGAACTCTTTCGCAGCCAAGTTGCATCCACTTTACCTTCTCCAACTATACTGCAAACACCCAAAGGGCGCCCAATTTCTCTACAATGGCGCCTAAATACTCTCATCTCTACTCTAAATCATCCACCACATTCCCAAATATATCAAAATTGAATCGAGTCCGAGTCCCAAGAGTCCACCAGCTTCCTGCACACACCACCAACCAATGAAGTCGCACGTCGCCGACCGTTCGAAATTCTCAACTATCAGCTACTTCTTTCTCCAAAAAATCACAATGGGTGCCGCCTACCAGATTCTCGGAAGATCTGTCCAGCCTCACGTGTTGGCTCTTGCCACCTTGGGTGCTGTTGTGTTTGTCGCTGCTCCAAAGCCATGGGGTCCAGCCAAGCCCAACCACCCAGCCATTGGTGCTTCTTCTCCAGAGGAGGAGAAGTACGTCAAGGACTTCTTGGCCAAGCACTTGGAAAAGCACTAGACTGTACACTTTAATAAATATCGATACGCATTTAGCATGTAGTGGGCCGAAGAGGGGCCCAATGGAGACATTAGTAGAGGAAGTGAAAGGAAGAAAAATAAAAGTGAAGTTGGAACAAAGAAAGAAACATGTAAAACTGGAATCAAACAGGAACTTCAATGGAAATGATAGACTGTCCTAGTTCACTAACTTCATTCCCTCTTCTCCATTTTCCATTTCTATCTAATTGTCTTCATACCGTACTCTCCAAAACCCATCTCTATCTACCTGTATCCAGCCTCATCTCAAAATAAAAAAATCCATCTCAGTGATATTTCTACCCACTACCAATGTCGGCCATATACAAAGCATTGCAGTCGAAGCTGTCCAAGGACACTTCCGAGAAAACCAAGCATATTAATCGCCAAAGAGTTTTGGTCATCTCCTCCCGTGGAGTCACCTACAGACACCGTCACTTGATCAATGACTTGACTGCTTTAATGCCCCACGCCAGAAAAGAGCCAAAGTTCGACTCCAAGAAAAACTTGTACCAGCTTAACGAAGTGGCCGAGTTATACAACTGCAATAACATCTTCTTTTTCGAGGCCAGAAAGCACCAGGATCTCTACCTCTGGATCTCCAAGCCTCCCAACGGTCCCACCATGAAATTCTACGTCCAGAACATGCACACTTTGGACGAGTTGAACTTCACAGGCAACTGTTTGAAAGGGTCCAGACCCATCTTGTCCTTTGACAAGTCCTTCACCGATTCTGCCCACCACGAGCTTATCAAGGAAACCTTTGTCCAGACATTTGGTGTTCCTCCAAATGCCAGAAAGTCCAAGCCTTTCATCGACCACGTCATGACCTTCTCCATTGTCGACAACAAGGTGTGGGTGCGTAACTACCAAATCTCCGAGACCGAGCAGCTCAAGGAGTCCGACGACTCCGACGTTAATGTCGACTCGTTGTCGTTGGTGGAGATTGGTCCTCGTTTCGTCATGACATTGATCACCATTTTAGAAGGCTCCTTTGGCGGGCCCAAAATCTACGAAAACAAGCAATACGTTTCGCCCAATGCTGTGAGAGCACAGTTGAAACAGAAAGCTGCCGACCAGGCCCGCTCGCGTGCGGTGGCTGCCTTGGACCGGAAAGTCAAGAGAAGAGACCAGGTTTTGAAGGCTGACCCATTGTCCAATGACAGCTTGTTCAAGTAGTGTACGATAGGAAAATACATAGCATCAGGGTATCTTTTGTGGAGGGAATGTAGAGGTGGGTTTAGCCTGATAGCGCTATAGATACGGAGTTACATAGAGAAGTATAGAGACATATTGGACTTGTTCTATATTGAAAATTTTTCGTTTTCGAGGTTTCTTGACTAGTTGGTGCTTTAGCTATTCCTACTCTGGTGCTCGTATTTCGTTTCCTATACCTTATTAGTACTGTTCTTCATTGCTCCTATCGCCTCCATCATACATCACATTACAAAGTAAAGCTTACAAGAGACTGACGCCCGCGCTTATTTGAACTATGAGTATTCTAAGAAATCCAATAATTTTTCCGACTGTCATAATTATCCGAAAATAGCGTGTCCTGGTTGTGCCTATGGATTCTAAGAGTCTAAGAGTCTAAGAGTCCAAGAGTCTAAGAGGTACTGATGTATATGTGTGCATCAGTGCGGAATGATATAATGCCGTACAAGTTTGCAGAATAACAAAGTGATACAAAGGTTAGACCACATTAGATGAATATTGGGCGTAATGACAAACTACAAACAATGAAAAAGATCATACCATTTTGTAGATATCTCTTAGCCCTGCGATAAGGAGTGAAACGCCCTTGGGATGGAATTTTCCTTTAGGTGCGTAAGTCCCGGTTCCATTGGTGACCTCAATCGTGGAACAAACCATATAAGGACGTGGGTCTGTGATTATTTGGTAAATGTTCAGAGGTTAAAATAATGATAGATACATATAACCAACAGACTCAAATGTAAAACTACAAGGTAAACGATCTACACAGAAAAGAATGGAATTATCAGCTACTGAATGAACTTGAATTATGTCGTGCGCATCAAAATTCATCCTATGATTTCATATCGGTAGATCCTCAGCCTTTCAAAGCCTTCTCATAACAAGCACAGCCACCGCACTCGAACACGTAATTAACAAACAAATACTTAGATGTATATATATAAATTCCCTCAAAGTCCTGTAAAATATGTAGAATCACAAATTTACCACAGCTGCTTTGTCATTAAAAAACCACTCCACATTGTAAAGTGCCAGTATTCCTGCGTCAACTCGTAAAAAGGAACAAATGCATAACTAGAAACAGGAAATACACCACCCTGTCACTCCGCCAAACCAGTGAAAATAGAAAACCGGACAACACACCAAAATATCTTAATTTCCACAGTAATCACAAAAAACCCTGGAATCACGCAAAGTTCTCCCGAGAATCCTATAAATACCCATCCCCACCTATATAGAATTGTCTCCTACCATCCTCCTGCACCTTCCACTTAGGTGGATCAATTCTCTCTTCTTACTAACCCTTTTCATCTAGAACACCTTATGTCTGGATTCAGAGAGAAGTCTGTGTTCAACGTGCAGAATGAAGGGCATGCCAAAACTCCAGATTCGGAGAATTTTGTGGTCAGAGACCGGGTTCGCTCGCAGATTACTTACAATGACTACTACCGTTCTACAAAGCGTTCGTACCCGCCAGCGAAAGGTGGTGACTCCTGTGTCAACGATAACGGCAGCAGCCAGAACCAAAAAGACGAAATCAATGATGCTATGCATTTAAAAAGAGTGTCATATGGCTTGAGATACCTGGAGACAGATTATAGCGTGGAGCAGCATGAGATGCGGAGTCTACCTACTAATCCTTTTGAGGACGGGCCTCGTGGCCGGAGAGACAGCGACTCCGGAGAGAACCCATTTGTGTCGCTGCTGGAAATGGATTTGGAATCTACGGTCTACGATTCCTATCCTATGAGCATGACCATTAATGGGTCTGAGGAAGACCATTTCAAGATGCAAGAAGACCACAAAATGCTTCTCAGACGCCAGGAATGCAACAGACAAGAACTTGAGGCACGCTTGCCCCGCTTCCACTACACTAAGTTGCCGTGGTTCACAATCATTGTCACTCTGATCCAGATCATCGTGTTTGCTGTAGAGTTGATACGTATGAGCATTTATACTGGGTCCGCATTCCAGACTAAGCCTTACTTCAACCCGATGCTTGGGCCCTCCACGTACCTACTAATCAGTATGGGTGCCAGATACGTGCCGTGTATGCACAGAATAGAGAATATCACTCTGGACATCCTGATCCAATATCCATGTCCGAACTCCACATCAGTGGACACCTTCGTGTGCAACTTGGCCGAGCTCTGTTTATTAGGTGGTTTCCCAATTGTTGATAACCAATTTGCGCCAGACCAGTGGTATAGAGTGATTACACCCATCTTTCTTCATGCTGGGTTCTTGCACATCATATTCAACTTGCTTCTACAGGTCTCGATGGGCTGGTCGGTGGAAAAAAACATCGGGTGGATCAAGTACAGTATCATATATCTTGCAAGCGGTGTGTCTGGATTCCTTTTGGGAGCCAATTTTTCTCCAAATGGAGTTGCGTCCACAGGTGCCTCTGGAGCACTTTTCGGAGTTATCGCCACAAACCTCCTTCTTTTTATCTACTGCGGCAAGGAGAATACAAATATCTACAACACAAAGCATTACAAACTGTTTATCATCATTATGGTGCTCGAGATCGTGATCCTGTTTGTATTGGGTCTTCTTCCTGGCCTCGACAACTTCAGTCACATTGGAGGCTTCTGCATGGGTCTAATACTCTCCGTTGTTTTACTTAAAGATCCATCGTTCGTCTACAATGAAGGCATTTACGTCTACAACCCAGAAGCCACTCCCATGGAGCTTTTCTTTGGTAACTGGAATCCCATGAACAACTGGGACGACAAAATCCGATGGAAAGTGTTGGCGTGGGGCGGGCTCCGCGTGGCATGCTTGACACTTGCCATACTCTACTTCGCGTTACTTTTTGTCAATCTCTACTCAAAGCGCATGGAAAGCGAAACGCCAATCTGTTCCTGGTGCAAGTACCTTAGTTGTCTTCCTGTCAATGGGTGGTGCGACGAGGGCCAGGTGACTGTGGAAACCGTCAACAGCGACGGAACCACCACTAGCAGCTCTAGCACTAGCAGTACCACCCCCACTTCTAGTTCAGCAGAAGCAACATATACGCTCCCTTCCAGCATTGAAAATCCCAACAGCAAGCGGGATCTCCATTTCGGTACATTTTCCGCATCTTCACCGGATATGCCAAGTTTGGGCTCACCAAATTACCCACAACAACACACAGAAGCCAGCATAGTTCTTTTGGCAGTTATGGCTGCTTTGGGCTACCGATACGCCCGGCGCCTATTTAAATAGATCAATACGACTAATGACTCCCCTCTGATACTAATACTAATGGTAGTTATACTATTAAGCGTGGAACTGCACACAATGCCTACAACCATTTTTTTCTTTCTCAAGATTTTTTAATCAGTGCAAGAACATAAAAGCAAATAATTCACCATGTTAAGAATGGCGGCTGTGGCTAGATCCATAAGGCCCTTCTCTACCAGTGTGTCTCGTCTGTTTTTGGGAAACTTTTTCGGCACAAAGGAGGCCAAGAAGAAGGAAATCATCCAGAACCAGAATGACTACGAGGTGGATCCAAACTCCAAGATCGTCATTTTAAACGAGGAGAACTCTCCACAGTATAAGCCTTTTTCGGCTGAAGAAGACATGCCAGACTTCAAGATTGGCCAATGGAAATTCACGCAGGTTCGTTCGGAAGACATCGAGTCGACTTTTTCCAGTGAAAAATTGGCTCAAATCATCAACGACACATACAACGAGTTAAAAGGCGAGCAGATCAGCGAATACCAGTACAAAGACGTGTCGTTGTCCGACTTGCATTTTCGCTTCCAGTTCGGCAAGTTGTTGCAGCAAAAGTTGGGATTTCACATTAAAGACTACACACTTTCCAGGGCCCACAACTTGAACTACTTGTACTCTGAGTTGAACAAGGTGATTTCACAGAGATGGTCGAGCGAAAGAAACCCAAATGCCATTGTTTTGAGACCAGAGGACTTCCAGAAAGTTCAGAATGTGTACTTGAGTAACGAGCGCACCCAGGAAGAACAGAAGAAGGCATTCGACGAGTTAGTGGAGAAGGCCAAGCAAGCTACTGCCCTCTAGGACCACTAGGGCTGATTTTCTTGTATATATAAATGTACGGTGGACACTGATACTCCGTGTATTTCTTTGGTTAAATCTCATAAGGGTTCTTACATTCCACTTGTAAAGTTTCTCACTTTCTTCTCGTCACCACAAGCACAGCAGCCAACAACGAGGCCACTCCTAATGCTCCTGATATAAGAAGTTGGTTGGATAATCCAGGAACAATGTCATTAGACACGGGTTGCTTTCTGATATGAATCACATTCTCCACTGGCGCAGGCTCGTGTGGATTATGGAGATACAAGTCGGCTTTGTTCTTGTCCATCTGCTGGTTGATTCGGATACAATCTCTCAAGTCGTGGTCTGAGGTAATGGAAACAATATCTCCTTCGTCGTCAACATAACTAATGGCATAGGCGCTTTCTCCGTTCTTGGTAGCTTTTAATAGTTCAAGGTCCTTGTGGTGCAACTTCTCGTCAATAACCGTACGCAACTCGTCCAATGACTCTGTGGATTTGAGGGAGACTCTGTGGACACGACCTTGAATAGCTGGTGACTTAAACTTGAATGTGAAGTTACTTTGCTGCTCAGATAAGTAGGAAAGTGTCTTGGTCGGTTGCCTGGGTGAAATACTCTCACCCACGGCAGAAATTGAGTCCGAGGGACCAATGTCGAACAGATGGAGTTCCGAAGGTGTCACCTCTGGAGCACTGGCAATAGAATCTGAGTGAACAGAATCTGAGTCCTCGTTGTCAAGGGAAGTCCAGAACTCGTTCCATGCTGGTCCTTCGTTTTGTGCTTTGCTCTCTTCTGGATTCAGCTCAATCCTCTTAATTTGATTAAGAGTAGCATACGTAAGCTTCAACACATCCACAATACCAACAATGTCACGGTTCTCGTCGATCACAGGCAAATTTAAATAATGTCCCTCAAACATCTGTCTCAAAGCCAGCTGGATTGAAGTGTTGACGGCCGAGACATCAGGCTGAGGAGTCATGACACGAACAACAGAGCACTTCTTAGGATCCAAGCCAGCAGCAATAACTCTCAACACCACGTCTTTGGACGTGAAAATTCCTGTCACTTTCTCGCTTGCATCTTTCACCAATACCGCAGTTGTTCTGTTCTCTTTCATGAGTATAGTGGCATCGTACACGGAAGACTTGACACTAGTGTAGACTGGTGTCGTCGAGTCGTCAAGAACAGTCTGCAAAGTAGGACCATCCATCTTTGATTTCAAGTCTTCGAAGTACTCGAACACATGGCGTGGTTGATCTGCCACTCCCATTTCAGAATGCACGGAATCCAAAGCCTCGTAGAGTCTTTTAGATGAAGCGTGCAATCTCTCCAACTTCTCCATTTGCTCAGCGTACGACTTGGTGATATCCAACACACCAACAATGTGATCATTATCGTCTAAAACCGGTAAGTGTCTGAAACCTTTCTCCACCATCAAGGTCAAAGCTTCTGAAGCGGGACTATTGGCATTGGTACAGATCGGAGAAGGAGTCATGATTTGCTCAATGGTAACCAGGCTGGCCTTCAAGCCCGAGCCGACGATTCTGAATGCCAAATCTTTGGCAGTAAAGATACCAATCAAGTGTCCGGCATCGTTCACAACCAAGATACAATTCTCTCTTTTGGCAGACATCAATTGTGCAGCTTCAAAGACGGTAGCTGACGTTCTACAGATAATGGGGTCCGAAGGTTTCAAATACAGAACCGTTCCTGGTGCCGCCTTTCTCTTTCTGGACAGTTTCGAAGGCTGGCTTCTTCTTTTGGAGAGCTCATGCTCGATTTTTCTTCTGATCGCCTCGTCCTTCTTGGATTGTCTCTTTCTGGAGTCGGCGACCGAGGTGTCGTGGGTAGATTTGTGGAAATTCGACATAAATTTGCGGACGTATTCCACTGAATGTTTGTGTTTCAGCTGAATCGTAGACTTTGCCAAAGACACAGACTTGGGTTGTCCAGATTGGTTCATTTTGTTTGGATCAAATGTACAAACTGTAAACAGAGGGGTGCTATATACAGAACGATATAGCTGGAATTAGTATGGGGAGAATAGGTGGAGTGACCAGACACTCAGATAAATAGGAAACCAAAATGCAAGTGATGGAATAGGCCGAGAATTGGTCAAAAAGGTCGCTTGGTTGCAAATTGGTGGTACGACTTGGAGTGCCGGCAAAATGGAAGAATATATACCTTATCGCGTGATTTTGGGGGTGTTCTGGCTTTGATTAGCCGGCACAATGTTCTTGCATCTAACCTGAGACAGTGGGACATGAAACCAATTATGTGGGCAGATGGAGCAAAGTCCTGCTGTTTTACGAGGTTTGCATATCAGTTATGGGATTTCCTGAAATTTATTCCAGCATGGGAGGTTTGAGCTGATTCGAGGATTTGTTAATTGGATGGGAATGTGATTCCATCCACTGGAAGGCTTAGATACCAATATTATCATCAAGTCCCAATACAGTATTATCATCAAGCCCCAATACAGTATTATCATCAAGCCCCAATACCACCGAGTAAGGTATACAATTATTCGACATGAATTTGATAGGGATTCTTGTTATTGCACTAACTCCTTTTTATTCATACTCTTCCATTCTTCAACTGAACTTTTTTCTACGGTCTTTCGTGTTTGGCACTCCATATTTATGGGAAGTCTAGTACAGTTTCAACCTTGACCATCAGCATTACATAAAGATCACGAAGATGATAGAGATCAAGTAGCTACCTTTAAACTCTTGGGAACTGTACTGTGTTTTTTAATGCTATTTGAGGAATAAAAAAAACTAAAGGCGAAAGGAAAGAGTGTTCGTTAAAGTATGAACAGAATCTGCCATTGAGCTGGCTTTATAGTACATGCAGGACTTTATTGCAACAACCACCAAATTTGAATTTGAGAGTTTAAGAGGTACTGATGTATATCTCTATATTGCGGAATGACAAAATGCAGTACAGGTATTTACAGATTTGCAGATTGCCGAAGTGAAACTAAGTCTAGACCTCATTAAAGAATGTTGACGTAGGTGAACTACGAATAATGTAGGTAGGTCACACCACTCTGCGTTAGTCTCTTATCGGGAGAAACTGAGGTGAAACTCACGTAGGATGTTAATTCACGCGAGGATACGCAAGACCTGATACATTGATGATCTCACTTAGTGAGAACTATTTAAAGACATGAGTCTGTCCATTAAGTTTAAAGGACAGAGAGAGAAAAAGTGTGAAAGTAAGACAAAGATAACCGTGTGTTATCAAAACTGAATGAGCCGATAGTCTCAAGTATATACCTTCAGTATAAAGGATGGATCACAGTATGGATCTAAATGGCAACTGCATGAAGTTATTAACAGTAGTGGACGGTGAAATTCTACAACTAATATATAAATCGTTCATATCTCCAATTGAGCAGTTCAAACCTCTACTTTTTTTTTCTTTTGTATTTTAAATCTTCTTCCGTATTTCCTCTTTTCAATACTCAACCTCAATCTCAACCTCAACCCTCTCTCATTATGGTAGATCTTACTCGTGTGCAAACTTACATCGATCACTTTAAGAGATTGCCACTTCGGCAGTTCCCAGTGGCTCTTTTCAAAACATTCATAATTTCAGTATTGAAAACTAGTCCTCTTCCAGCGCAGATTAGCAGTATCTATGGAAATCGACGGTTTGCCAAAACTGAGACCATGAAACTTGAAGAAGTTTACATCACTAGTGAGCATCCATTGACAGTTATATGTAGTTTTGTTTCCTTTTTGGATTTATCTGCATCTTTCTTACTAACTACAGATTTTGGAAAGCTGCTATAAATAAGGAAGATTTAAAGTAAACATTTATGCATTTTCAATTGAGAATTTCAATAGGCCTAACTGAAGTTGGAAACGTTGATTGGATTGCTCAGAGAAACTCATACACATGTTGGAGATTAATGATTCCTACGTGCATGAGTGCAAGGTCCGTATCAGAATTATCGGCAAAAGATCAAAGATCCCTGAAAGTGTTTCCAATGTTCTTGTCGAAGTGGAAGAAAGAACAAACAGCGCCAGCAAAGAGTGTGTGTTGAACGCGTCCTTCTCGTAAACCTGGAGGGATGATATCACCGGTTCCATGGAATCTGTCAGTACAGAAAGAGCCTGTAACAGTATCTTGTAAGACGAGATTACCGAGAAAGTCCTTGCCGAAAATGTACATGGGAGCACACACTCTTTCGCTTGATCTTTTGATCAGAAATAGTAGCCAGAATCGACTACGTGACTTCCTGTTATGGCATTGTACTACCAATTGCAAACCCGGGTTCGTCGACATCTTGTGGCCCAACTTCAAGTTCTTGTTCCCTTATATTATCCTCTTAAAATGGAGCTTTCAAGAGCTCATTTTTATTGATATGGTCAATCAAAAGATAAAAAGAAATAGAGAAGAGCATGTCTTTGTTGATGCCAAATTTCTTCCCAGGCTTCCTCCATTTGCATGTGTTGTGCGATAGACCTCAACTCAATTGAAGGCGACACTTTTGATCACCTTCTTCACTTCCTGCTTATTGCGTTCCTTAATCTTGGCTTCCTCAATCTTGTTCAAGTAGCTCATGTAAACAACAACTTCAGCCACAAGGATGAGCAAGCCGAAAAACACACAGAGTAAGACTCTGTAACTGTCTTTTAGTTTCCAAGAAGAGTCCGTCCAGTACCAGATGGCGTAGACGACACTGACAACACTTATAAGAATGTTGAATATCGTGGTGATGTGACTCTTGGTTTCCTTATGGGCCTGTGCTGGATTGAAATCATCATCTTCATTGTCGTAAAGGGTTGACCAGTCCTGCTTTGGCTTGACAAGCTGGCGATATTCTTCTTCCTTTGCTTTCAATTTAAGTAATTCCATGGATTCGAGAAATTCTTTTGTCTTCGGGAACTCTGAGTCTCGTGGGTTTTTATTTGGTATATTGAGTTTAGTGATTCTGAGTAGTTCGAGCATTGACAGTGTGGGCTTGCATCGCCAGTAAAAACTCTGAAGGTTCGAGTGAGATATCGTCGACTCAGCTAAGAGACTATTTTTCTCATCTTCAGACAAATTGGATTTTTTGATGAGTGTCGTCAACTTAGGTGTCAAGTCAAAGTTAGTCATAGTGGTTGACACGCATACGTGAACTTTTCAGATACCTGGAGAGATTTCGCGATAGTTCCTTTCAACCAATAGCCATTTTGATATAGGTATTTATCATTCAGCTATCTCAAGTTTCATAGTTAAAATGCTGGTTGCTACATCCACTATCGTTGGTGCTTTGGCATGTCAAAAAAATTCATTCTTGAAATCCTTCCAAACCGTCGTTGTCTCGTGCAAAGAATACGAGCCGATTTTGACCTCAAAAGATAAGCAGAGCAAAGGAAAGAAAAGGGAGGACAAAGATCAGACACCAAAAGAAAAGCTTTATGCTGTGGAACTTGAGGACACTATTCTCTTTCCTGAAGGTGGTGGTCAGCCTTACGATACTGGTTCTATAGTTCTTCCTGATGATTCTAAGGTCGATGTTAAACAGGTGTTGCGCAAAGAGCTCACTGCTGTTCATGTTGTCCCAGAGGCTGTTCAGCCAGGGTGTAAGGTTATATTGAATCTCAACTGGAATAGGCGTATTGACATCATGCAGCAGCATACTGGGCAGCATTTGATTTCTGCTGTATTCGATACGTATAATTTGGAGACTTTAAGTTGGTCTATGGGTGATATGATCAACTACATTGAGCTTCCTCAGAAAGTAGATGATAATGTGATCGAAGAAGTGAGCCAGAAAGTCAATGATCTCATTTTGGAAAACATTCCAATCACCGTCACTACGCCAGATGAGCACGGTGAGGAAATCGATACAACTCACATACTTGAAGATTATGATTTGTCGAAGGGAGTTGTAAGAATCGTTAAAATCGGCAATCTTGATGCCAATCCATGCTGTGGAACTCACTTGACATCAACAGGTCAGATTCAAGCGGTGTCCTTCTTACACCAAGTAAACATCCGTGGAGGAAACTCCCGTTTGCACTTCATATGCGGATCTAGAGTATCGAAACAGTTGGCTAATTACCATAAGCTTTTAAAGGAGGTGCTGGGTTCTACATTGTCGTGTCAAATCGAAGAAGTCAACACCAAGGTAACAGAACTTAATGCCAACTATAGAAAGTCGCAGTCAAGAGAGAGTGCTTTGTTGAAACAACTAGCTAATATCCTGGCTGTGGAAATCTTCACGAAATTCAAGAACAGTGAAGGCAGCATTGCTACCGTATACCGAGAAGACAACGGCCCTGAATACTTACAGTTGTTCCAAAAGGAGCTTACTACATTGATCAACTCGAACAAAGACTCCGGAGTCAATATAAATGATAAATTCACAGTTGTGCTTCTCAATGGAGATTACAAGTCGGGCACTGGAGGAATGGTAAAGATTTTGGGTCCCAGAGCTGAAGAAATCCAAGCGGAATTAAAGAAGTTGATTACTAACATGAAAGGTGGTGGAAAAGGAGCCAGTTTCCAAGGAAAGGTCACCAAATATGAAAAAGGAGAAGTAGAATCGGTGTTGAGATATCTAGAACTGTTAGAGATTGAATAATGGCAATGATACATGCTGTAAATGAAATTGCTCTATAAGTAAAGATTCACAACGTAAAGAGACCGTGAAATGAACACCCGTACTCAGACCGTATAGAAAGAACCGGTGACTTTGTCAATTTCGATATATATACAAGATTGCACTAACGCTTGACCCATGTTGGTGATTTTCTAGCCTTGACCTTACCAGGCTTCTTTCTCTCCACCTTTCTAGCGTCTCTCGTCATCAAACCTGCCAATCTCAACCGAGACTTGAACAATGGGTTGAAAACAACCAACGCCTTGGAAATGCCGTACATTGCAGCTTCCGCCTGACCACTGATTCCTCCACCTTCAGTGGTAATAAACAAGTTGTACTTACCCTCCTGGCTCACGACCTTGAATGGGTATGCGATCTTGCTACGGTCGATTTCTCTCTTGAAGTACTCGCTGAAAGACTTGCCGTTCACCAATACCATTCCTTCTCCCTGAACCATGGAGATGTTGGCCACGGCTCTCTTTCTCTTCCCTACGGTGTTGGCTCTGCCAAACTCGTCCAACGTCTTGATTGCTTTCTGGACAACCTTCTGAGTCTCGTTTGATACTGAAGTGTAGCTGTTCAACAACTCTATCACCTCCCTTGGCATCAACTCAGGCTCGATACTTCTCAATCTGTTCAACAACTCCAACAACTCCTTGTGGTGGCCGATCTTGAGCCTGGTGCCGGATTGTGCTCTTTTTCTGTAGTCCTCGAAGGAAACGAAATTGAATGCTTGCAACTCCTGCTCGTCCAAAACTTTGGTTGGCAACTTCTTGTGCTTTCTGACCATGGCACTCAACTTGTTGATGTTGTCATCGTGGATAGGGTTTCCACCATAGAATGTTGACAATCTGGGGACAATTCTCAATCTCTCAAGCTCCCAAGACTTGATTAGGTCGGCGTTGAGCTGAGATGGGGCAAATCTGACGGTTCTACTTCCGTCTGGTTTGGGTACCAGTGGTCGCCCACTAGTGGAACTTTGTGCCAAGTCGTTTGGCTGGATATTCTGAACATTCTGAAGTCTCAGTATACACGTGGAAAAGTATCTCTGGATACTTCGGGCAGAACTTTCTGCTCTTAAGAAAGCCATTATGCCCTTTACTTCTTTATGAATTAGAGGTTGAATTCTATGTAGAATTTTTTTTCGTGAGTAGTGCGAATCACATGTATGTATAAGTTAGCTTGTTGACTCTCTCACTACTAGAAATATATCTAATGCGGTACTGTTTCTGTCATAATAATTAACCATTCCCATCTATTTACTATATGATACATTAAAAGCCTGAAATTTGTAAAACTATGGTACACCGCGTCGTAGTAGATTAATCAGTTAAAAAAGACTTGATACTACTTCTTCTATCCTGTGTTTGGGGCTCTGGTTGCAAGGTAGCTGGAGAAGATGGAGCATTCAACAAAGCAGCCAAATTGCTCGATTTGGATGATGCTATCGGGGTAGGTGTTTCGGTCTTCACAGATATAGTTTCGCTGTTGAGCAAATTCATAATTGAGGATTTCTGTCCGTCGGGTTTCGGTGGCTTGGCAACATGGGTGGTTTCCTCTCTTGCTGTCGCAGGAGCGATGTTTCGCAATGGTGCGATGTTTGGCAAAGTTAAAGTTGGCGCTGCGTGGGTGTTGACATGCGATGGAAAGGTCAGAGGCTCTTGCTTAGGTGATTCTGTGCCGCTGTTCGAAAGAAGTTCACTCACATTCAGTCGTTTGTGAACGACTTCTGCTGGAGCATGGAGAATTCCTTGAAGTCTGGTTGGAAGATGAGGTGATGTATGCTGAAATGTACCAATGGGAGCAGATGCTGCTTGATATTGAGCTAAAGGAGAGCTTTGCACGCCATGTAACAGGTACTTGTCTTGCGCTTTGCCATGATCGTCAATAGCTTCATAAACACGAATGTCAGTTTTAGGAACGTCAATATGCGAACTTTTCTGAGGTTTCACAACAATCGTTGTATCAACATTGGAAAACTTCCCATCTTCAGCCGAATTTGAGTCTTGGGCAAGCCTATGGTCTGCCATCTGCACAATATCCTCCCATCCATGCTTGTTGCCATTTCTTTGATAGTAATTCCGAACCATTGTGGCGGTTTTTGTAGCAAGCTTCTCAGCGATACTTGACCATCTGGAACCGTAAATGTGAAGCAAGCGCGGAAATTCATTGACTTCTGTAATGCTCCAGTAACTTGAAATGTGCTTCTTTTTCTCATCAGGATGCCCTGCTGGCATCATTAGCCCATTTGGCTGTCCAGCATCTTGTCCTGTGACGGTAGTCACAATGGGTTCAGGATTGGGCACTACCTTTGGTTTGTTCTCCACTTGATGGTTCACAATGCTGCCGTTTTGTTGAAGATCCAAAGGTGATTTGAGCTCGACAGATTGGGCTAAAGAAATTGTACCTTCATCATCTTTGATGGTTCTGTTCTTCTTTTTTGGGTGCGAGTCAATGTCAGCATTGCTCTCATTAATCTGAGTATCTGTTTCTTGATTTGACTCGTTTCTCCTTTTTTTTCCCAACTCAAGCTCAATCTCAACCTCTTGTGATTCAGAAGTGAATTTGGCGTGGACTTCTAAATTCTCACTTGGCTCCACAGTAGATGATGGAGGAGTCTCTGAGGTAGCGGTATCTTGACCAGCCGTTTTTACCTTCGATTTTCGACGACTTGCCTTCTTAGAAGATTTCTTCTTAAATTGAGATACCAAAAACTTGTAATTGACAGCTTTCTTTGTCATGTAGTAATGGATCACGCATTCTTCTGCACCGCGTATACCTCCCATGAATCTTGAAATCAGACCAAAACGCTTTGGAAATCTGCAAAAAGCCTCACAAAATAACTCATGTTCCTTCTCGGAAAAGTTGTCCATGAAGTCTGTCTTTATTCTAGCGGTCCAAGCTTCCTTATCGTGAACAATGTTGTTGGAATCCATGTAATTAAGGCAGTGTTTCTCAACTGGATCAAGAATAAGATCCGGAATAGTAGCTGCAACCCTTTCTGCTCGCTTGATAGGATCTTCGTGTTGTTCATTTTCAAGACTCTTGAGAATTTCCTGAAACTCCGCTTCTGTCGTCACCAAATCTCCGTGTCTTCGACCACGACGACCCGACTGAGCAGGGGAGTCTATATTGCTATAGTAGACATCGGTGGCGGGTTCAATGTTCTTGACACGAATATCGATAGACTCAAGCTCGCGTCTGGAATCGTCATCTGGAGGATGTAAGACCTTCAACTGTTCTTCAAGATGGATTCTCTTTTTATCATTCTCCTTTCTAAGTGTCTCATATTCAACCCAGAGGGATAGGCGCTTTTTCTTAATCTTCTCGTTTCCCTCTTGAACAACTTTCAAGTAAGATGGGAAACAATTTGAGAAGTTAACCAAGTTGTTCTTGTAAAATGAATAATCGGAGAGTTCCGAGATAGGCTTTGTCAAACCAAGTTTCACTAAAATATCATCTGAGTCTCTAGCACTTGAACTCTGAAACTCTTTGGAAATTTCAACAAACTGACTTTCAATCTCATTAAGGGGGTAGTTACAACCTTCTGGATAGTCAGCATCACCATCAAGATCAATCGATATTGGAATCTTGTACTCTTTTGATTGCAATCTTTCAAGTAGCGACACATCAGTGCCAGTGTTCAGCTCAACACGCAGCAACTCAGATTTATCAGTCACATGTACATTATTTTCCAATTCCTTCTTGACGTTATTGTTATCCTTTGTTTCAATTTGTTCCCTTTCCTCACCATCATTATCATCGTCATCGTCGTCGTCATCGTCATCAACGTCTTCTTCGTCGTCGTCTTCATCCTCCTCCTCTTCATCATCTTCGTCATCATCCTCAACTTCTTCGTTGCGCTCATTATCGATCTCCATGGAGAATCTTTCATTAGGGAGCTCTTCGTCGTATGTATCCATTGAAACATCCCGACTATCGTCATTATCATCATCTTTTAAGCCATCTCCATATCTGTATGCATCTGTTGATGGAGACATAGACCGGTCTCCGTGGGTCTCTCCATATTCTTCGCCTCTTTCTGTCGAATACTTATAGTCCTTACCTCCAGAGTATCTGTCTGTGTAGCGATTGGACAGGCCAGAATACTGTTTGGAAGAATAGTAGTATTCTCCTCTTTTCGGCGTTCCTACACTATTAGTAAGTCCTGAGCTCCGAATCCGCTCTTTGGCTGAACTAGGACGTCCGCCTGATTGTGGAGGTCGAGAGGATCTTATACCCTTTTCGGATCTTGGAGAGGAATATGACAGCTTCCATCTGTTCCCATAGGAGTCATCGTTGAACGAGTCGTAACGCTCGTTCTTGTGGTCGCCAGAAACCGACGAAACGAGCCCGTTCAGCCCACTTCTCACATTAACCGGAATGTTGTTGGGGTTGAAACGGCCCGAGGTAAACAGCTTTGTGGAACCGCTAGAATTGATCTTCGGTCTGTCAGCACGCCAAGAGTCACGAGAAAACAGACCGCCTTCATCTCTCTGTGGCGCACCGTTGACCATGTCTCGTGAAGTGGAATCTCGTGAGCTAGATGGATAATTCTGGTAATCGGAGTATCGTTTCGTTCCGTTGAACGAGCCATATGCACCGCTCGAGCTACGGTCGCTACTACGGTCGCCACTTCTCTCATGGTAGTACCCAGACGAGTAAGACGAGTACAGCTTGTTCCCGTAGCCGTACCTGGCGTCCTTCGTGTATGAGTTATTTCTGGAGTTGGAGGGAGGAACAGAACCGGACGCGGCCGAGTCCCGAAGCCATGATCGGCTGCTATAATCGGCAGAGCCAGATTTCTCTGTCCGCACAGGCGGCTTGGACTGTGTTAGCAGTGACAGTCCTGGGCCAGACGCCGACCCGGCCAGCCCAGCAGAACTTTTGAAGTCTCGACGTGTGGACGAAGCATAGAAGTTCTTTCGGCGCTTATAATCATTTTCACTCCCATATCGGCCCATAGGTGGACCTCGGGACCCTGACGACATTGCTAGTGAGCTGGAATTGGTTTCTTTATGATTATCTTGTCTTGGTGCGTTTTGTTGGTAGCTGAACGCAAAATTGCCTTGGTGTGAAAGTGGAAGGCACAGGCTATCTCTGTGAAGCGTTGAAACAGATAGACGTGAAAGAGTTTAATAAATTAGATTGAAGACATAAGACAAACTAGGGCAAAGGAGACTTGTAAGAAGACTTTTTTGTGTATAAGTGACACCCGTGCACCAGAAAAGGGTCACGTGAATTAGCCAGCCAACAGTACTAAGTTGGTGTATGGTCAATTTTCTTTTTTTTACTTAGCTTGAAATTGGGTTCTTTGAAGTCATTTGTTTTTTGTATTCACTTCTATTGAATGTATTGCTGTCTCATGCATTGTGTCTGTCCTCTACATCTGAGTCTCGAAGTTTATTCGTAGTATTACAGTATATACAGTGAAGTACCCTACTTACCAGTTTGCAAGATCTTACGGAGAACACCTACATCCTCAATGGATTTCTCTAAATCTGTCAAGGAAACATTAGGACGAATAGTCTTGTTTCCCATATCCACATGTGTGTTGAAAATCTTCAGTCTGGTGGTAAGTACGATGGTGGATGTGGATTCCAATGCACCCACGATCTCCAAAAACTCACCTTTCTTTAGACGGCCCAATAAGTCCTCGACAGACTCCAAAGTGTATTTACAGTAGAAGTCGTAGAGCTCATTGACGGTAAATGTCTTGGTGCTGGAGTTCTCCACACTGAATAGACAGCAGAGAACAGCCTTTTGAAGCAAGTTCAAGTTATTCACCTTGGTCAACGAATTGTCACCGAATGTGGATGCACACACCCTGGCAACATGGCTGATCATCACTTTTGGTGCTGTTTGGAGCGTCAACGTTGAGAAGTTTTCACTTTGTCTGGCCTGTTGCTCAACGAGCTCGAAACTTTTGTAGCAGATATCAAATGCCTTTCGAAGGTCACCCGTCACTGCAGCACATTTTCTGCAGCACAATTGAATGGCCGCAGGATGCATAAATGGAGTAGCTGTCGGAATGTTCTCCTTATTTGCGTCAACCAAGGATCTGAGCTTGCTGAGAATGACCTGCTTGATCTGGTCTCCCGTATAAGGCATGAACTGAATGGATTCTGGGTTGAACCCGTTGCTCCGGAGACGAGGCAAGAACTTATCTGTGAGGTCCAACGCATTGGAAATACCAATAAGCACCAACTTGGTCTTGAGCACGCTGCTCTTCAAGTGAGATGCACAGTGGAACAATTGGAAGAGCACCTGCTGGTCTTTGGTGATGAGGTAGTCCATTTCGTCAAGAACCACCACTAACGCATCAACAGAACTGTTTCCTTCAACAAGATGTTCATAGAGATCGTCAAATACCTTTTTCCTTCCAGAGGACTGGCCAGTGACATGTGAGTGGATCTCGTTGAAGATGTTGTCTGGTTTCGAGATGGCCATGCAGTTGACTCGCATAACCAGCACACGCGAGTCGTATATGTTGTAGATCTTCCCGTCTTCCGACCCTTGGCCCTCGCACAAGTGTTCTAGAGTGAGATTGATCTGGGCAGTCTTGCCTGTGCCTGGAGGTCCAGACACATACAAGCTGCTGCATTTTCTGCCTGAGATTGAGGTCCGGAGAAATTCGCTGAATGCTGCAGCCTCGCACTCACGCCCCACAAGGTGATCCGTATTTGAGTTCTTGGATCCTCTTTGGAACAAGGCCTTCGCTTTGGAGTACACGGACTCAGCAGAAGCTGCGAAGTTGAGTCTCTTCGCATGGCCAGCGATCTGGCCCGAGATGTTCACCACAGACTTTTTCTCGGGAGTCGTCGGCGGGGATGCCAATTGGTTAATTGGCTGGAGTGCCTTTCTTTTTGCATCTGGCAATGCTGTAGTGGAAGATCTTTTCCTTGGAGATAACATGATGGGAAATATGCAAATATCGCAAAGTAATGGAGGGAGCGATTGAAAGTGGAAGTGACACGCGAGTGGGCGAGCAGATACAAATGAAACGAGCTAAACAATTAGGAACACCTAAAAATTTTATTAAGGAAAGAAAGTGAAGGTAAATCGGAGAAAAGAGTTTGCCATTAAACACCTGGAATATTGTCTGGAAGTGATGCACGGCCTTCCTCAACCATGCACGTAAATTGGAAACCGCGTTCTCATTATTCCTGTTCTGGAAGTGTAATTGCGCGAACCGTGAATAGCGTTGGTTATATACAAGACATGCCAATACTGGGACGCACCGAAGTGAGGAAATAAAAAGGAAAAGGAGAAAATAGTGGATAAGTCAGAAATTTATAGAACAAATCGTGCCAGGAAAAACTTGGAACCTTCAAGAATTTTGAAAGAAAAAAAGAGCAAAAGAGAGTAAAAAAGTATGAAAAGTTAAAGATGAAAGCACTTCGTGGTACCAGTAATTAACCGTTGGTAGTTCCCACCCCTGTAGGCACTACGCACTGTCTCAATCAGGTAAACGTCTTCAATTCATTCATCAGCAGCAATCTTCGCCTATTACCCATAATCATGCCAGAAAACGACGTCGCCTCCCGCTTGAAGGCGTCCATCTACCTCAATGTGGCGAAAATGATCGAGGAGTATACCCAGGACTTGGGCACCACGGCCACTCCATCTTTTGTGGCTTCGTTGGTGGAGCTAGTATACAATCAGCTACAGACCGTGGGGGAGGATTTGGAGTTGTTTGCAGACCATGCGGGCCGCAGTGCCATCAACGATTCGGACATGTACATGGTGACGAGGAAGAACGAGGTACTCACGAGTGCATTGAAGGAGTTTGAGAAGTCGATTAAGAAGTGAATAGAGACGGTGATGAGTAGCTCGAAGAGGCACTAAGCAAATCGAGGAGGCGATGATTGGCTCGAGGGGACAATTAGTAGCTCCGCAAGCGTAAGCAAGTTCCGGTGCTGGGCTTTCAAGCGATGGAAAAGTCATTATAGCCATGAATGGAATGCTCAACAGTGTCTCAGACTGTGAGAGTGAGCGTGGTCCGGAGACACTTTAAGTTGGACGAAAAAATTATCACCAAAAGCTTAGAAGCTCATAGAGAGCTGCTTCTGGACTCATTTGTATCATATTCATGGAAAATACCGAGCTATGCTGCCGTTTGCACCATAGTCTTCCACCAGTGCTCGCTCAGTGCTCGCTCAGTATATAAATGGACATATTAGCGCACCTCAGTAATTAGTTGGGTCAATCACGTATAAAATTCCTGTCAATTTCACAGAAGCCATCTTTTCTCGTCCCTCATAGATAACTACTATTTCTTTCTCATCATCCTATAAATATTTTCAGAAGCCTATTATATTTCCCATCTCATCTTCATCTCACAGTAATCTCACCTTAATCTCACATTAATCTCACCTTAATCTCACCTCAATATCACCTTAATCTCACCTCAATATCACAGTAATCTCACCTTCGTCTACTCTCGGTATGCACTAGCGTACTACCAATCTTAGACCTTTTTGGCTGAAGTATCACACTGCCATATCAAGGCATTTCCACCGTAGAATGTCATTTTCCCACTTTGAGTTTGCCTAAGTCTCAGCCTTTCTCTCTATTAAAAATCGCAACCCATCATTTCTTCCGTAGCACACCCAACCCATTCTCTCTATCTTTCCTCGCTAGTGCGAACAATGCCGGAGTCGTTCCAGCCTGTATTGAAAGAACATAACCTTACCCAATTTCTTCTCCGACATCGTCTCTGCCACACAAATTAGCCATGGCCAAGGTGAGAAAGGGACTTTCATACGTGCTCGGCAATGCCAGTGCAAATGAAAACCACTTTCTACCCATCAATGCCATGCAATTCTCCTCTCGTCGAAACCAGCTCTATACGGGAGGACGAGACGGCTTGGTGAAGGCGTGGACTGCCTCCTCCGACACTCAGGCATCTTTTGAGTTCAGCTTTGGCAACGGTGACGTAGATGACTCCCAGGATTTGGATGAGAAGCTCTTGCGCTTGGAAACAGCCATTCTGTCCAACCCGTTGCACTATCGCAATCCTCCATCAAGATATGATGCTAGTGGGGTGAAGAACTACAACATCCACTTCGACTGGATCAACGACTTAAAATTGGTAAACAACGATAAAAGCCTTGTCACTGCGCTGGCCGACTTATCGCTCAAATTGATCGACTTGGATGGCGACGAATCAGATGTGCAGAAGTTTCAGAATATCCACACTGACTACATCAAGAAGTTGTCCTCAATTGCTCCGCAGAACTTGGTGGTCAGTGGAGGGCTTGACGGCAATGTGGTGATTTGGGACTTGGCCACATTAAAGCCGGTGCAACAGTTCCAGAACTGTTCCGTCAGTCATCATTTGCCTCGCTCCATCTATGCTCTCTCTAACAATCATCTGAATTTGATCTCTACTGGCGGGCCCAACAACACGATCAACATTTACGACCGCCGTGTATCTGCGGAGGGCCAATCGAACCTTATCCGTCGGTTGGTGGGTCACCAGGACAATGTGCGGTGTCTTTTGATGAATAGTGGATTTATATTGAGTGGATCGTCCGACACGATGGTGAAGCTCTGGGACATGCGTAATTTCAAGGTTTACAAGAACTTCGAGTTTCATGAGGACGCAGTTTGGAGTTTAAGCACTTCTCTGTCATCTGGCTCTGACTCTCAGGTTGGTGACTTTAGTGTGTTCTACTCGGGCGACAAGGGTGGAAATATTGTGAAAACAGACTTAAGCTATCTCTCGAGCCATTCGCATCTTCATGATTCTGAGACATTTTTAACATCGGCATTCCTGTCCTCTGACATGTCTTTCATTGACGAGAAAGTTGGACTTTGTACTTTGGTGGCGAAGAGCGACTCGCCCATTGTTTCTCTTTGCATTGAAGAAGACCGCTCCATTTTTGCTTCGACTTATACTTCTTTGGAGAGATACTATGTTCCTGAAACTGATCCGCTCGCCAAGTATCAGTATCTTCGCACGTGTGTGGATTACTCCATGAATTTGGAGATTCTGGTTGATGATGAGTTGTCTAATGCTCTTGAGGGCACTCCAGGTGATCAATCAGACTTAAATTCAGATTTCTACGATATCGTCAGCCATTTGTCGATGGACTCGACCAATTTGGATATTCAATCGTCCCTTTCCGGTACGAACTTTTCAACCCATTGCAACCCCGAAAATGAATATGTTGTGACTTCAGAGTACACTTCGATGTTTTTGAACACTAATGGTGGACCCTCCTTAGAATATGTGAACGCGTACAAGGACGAGGTCAATTCAGGAAATCTCAGGCTTGATGCCAAGCTGGTGGTAGATGAGACTCCAGTGGAGATATTGCTCAATTCAATCACTGCCAATCGCATATTAACTATACCATTTAACAGAAAAGCGTTCCAGTACTTTCAGATCAGTCCAAAGTCGATCATTTCCAAGCGAATGTTTAACAACAAACGGTGCTTGCTAACACTTTATCTCAATGGAGATATTAAAGTATGGGATGTGCTAATCTGTAAGGAGATCAGATCGTTCCCCTTCTCGAACAATCAATGTCCCCTTACGGAAAATGATTTGAAGGAAAGAACGAAAGATTTCGACAGCATATTCCAGGATTTGCAGACCATGGATACTCTTAACAATTGGTGTGAGGTTGAAATCAAATCAGGCAAGCTTCTCGTCACTTTGAACGAAGCTTCCATCAGTAATGTGGACATATATTATGATGATCTTATTGCAAGCTATCCATTTCTTTCAATTGACCATCCTGATTTCCCTGTTTCGAAGAATGTTAAAGTCTCCAATGACGAGAGATTTCCAATCGCTCGGATTTTCTTAAATTCGATTTTCCACAACTATGCCTTATATGAGTGGGCTGCTGACATTAAATTGAGAGACGAAATGAAGTCAATGATAAAGAGTAAAGGCAATGGTTCAATCGAAGAAGACTCGCAGTCTGTGGCCAGCTCGGAAGAAACGACCATGAGGAAAAGGCTCTTCACCCGAAAATCATCTAAATCTAATTTGCCGCAAGCAATCACTTCTCGACACAGTCCATCTGCGTCCGTTGCTAGTGAGATGAGCGAGTTGGGTACCGATTCCCAAGAAGTGAGCTACAAAATTGATCCTGCCAACCCGCGTCCCTCGGACTCAATTGCAAATATACTTCACATGAACTACTTGGTTTACTGTGACAAGTATAATCGCGACAAGTCAGTCAACACTTCCCTCAAACTCTACACCAACGATCCTGAGTTTCAATACCACAAGGAAGATGAAGAGCACTACAAGCCTCTCATTGCTCCCCAGAGGCTTCCTGGAGATTTGCTAATCATCATTTTCGAGACCTCTCCCGACCTAGGCAACTACAGAGAAGTTTGCAGCTTCCACTTGGACGACTTGAACTCGTTGGTATTCCCAGCACCAAAGGGAAGTGCGAAAGCGCAATTGGTGAAGCAGCTACAATACAATCTTCCCAGATGGATTGGGCAACCTATCCTTTACGACAAATTTCCTTTCAAAGAGCTGCCCAAGATTGCTTTCCAGTTGTTTGAAGTGGACTACGCAGAGCTTCCTCCCGACAAGAAGATCGGAGGCAAGAGCCAGAAAAAGATTAAGAAACTACCAGTTCTTGAGAGCTCCATCAAGTTAACGTCACAGCACATGCTCCGTGTGAATAAGGTGCTTTACTATTTGACAGACAAGTTCGACTCGCGTACTAGCGAGATGAAAGATAAAAAGGCCCCTAATGAGTGGCTTGTGCTCGAGTGTCGCGGCCAAGAACTAGACCCTAAAATGACACTCCAGACGATCAAGACAAAGATCTGGAAGTCAAACAGTGACATCGATTTACGGTTCCGCCGGAAATTCGACGCCTAGCCTTAGAAAAAGAAAAAACTCTTCAATTAAAGAACGATTTTCCTTCGTCAATTTTGCACCCAAAACCTCACCCGGTAGTGCGGCACCCAATAAATTTTTAGTGATGAGCGAAACTATCAAACCAACTGAAAGCGACTATCCTACCAGTAAAGCAGCCATGGAGGACGTCGAGAGAGCCACTTCCCGTTTGTGGAGAAGCTTCAGAACCGTGAAGGAGATGGTCAGAGACAAGGGCTACTATATCACCGATGAGGAGATCAACATGACCTTGGAGGAGTTCAAGGCCAAGATCTGTCCTATGGGCGAACCACAGAGAAAATTGATGTGTTTCCAGGCCCAGCCTACGGCGGAGGCTGCTGAGAAGTTTCCAGAGATGGGCTCTTTGTGGGTGGAGTTCTGTGACGAGGCCTCGGTGGGCATTAAAACCATGAGAAACTTCTGTATCCACATCAGTGAAAAGAACTTCAGCACAGGTATCTTCATCTACCAGACATCTATTACGCCTAGTGCCAACAAGTTGATCCCCACTGTTTCACCAGCAACCATTGAGGTGTTCCAGGAGAGCGACTTGATTGTCAATATCACCCACCATGAGTTGGTGCCTAAGCACATCCGCTTGTCCAAGCAGGAGAAAAAGGAATTGTTGGAGAGATACAGATTGAAGGAGTCTCAGTTGCCTAGAATTCAGAGAGAGGACCCTGTGGCACGATACTTGGGGTTGAAAAGGGGTGACGTTGTTAAAATCATTAGAAGGTCCGAGACGTCTGGCCGGTATGCATCCTACAGAATTTGCTTGTAATGCTTACCCCCGATTGTAATATAGCATATTGTTGATTAAAAAAACGAAACTTTTGTACGAGTACGTACCTATTGTAATCTGGCTGCCATAACGCTATCTTGCACGCCAGACCACCATTTGACGTCTTTAAGTTTCACTCCAGTGGTAGGACTTACTTCCACACCTTGATTCCCCAAAAAGACCGGGCCGATCGTCACAACCACACTATCTACAAGTGGCAATTTTAGAAGCTCGTTGATCACTATGGCACCGCCTTCGACCATAACTGAACTTATGTTCTGCTCATGCATTGCGTTGAAGATGGGTTCCCAATTAGCAGCACGATCTGAGCAGAATTCGAGCGTCAATATCTTGCCACCCTGACTTTCCACCGCTAGGACATCTTCTTCCAGGTACTTTGACTTTGTGTCTGTGAAAATATACGGCGCTAGGCCAAGTCCCTGTTCGCAAATGGAGTGTAGAGTTGAACTAGCATAATGCCATTTGGCATGAGGATCTACCACCACCGGGCGTATAGACACGCCGCCGTAGCGGCAATTGAGTTTTGGATCGTCCGCAAGAACCGTTCCAATGCCCACAAGGATCGCGTCGTGATTGGCACGTAGGTAGTGGGTCATGGTCTTAGTCTCCAAGTGTGAAATGACGGTTTGAACACCGGGAGAGGAAGCAATACGAGAGTCGAGCGACTGGGCCCATGTTAGCGTTACGAAGGGTCTGGACCGTTTAGGTTCCGAAGGCGGGAGGTAGCCGCTGAGAAAAGGCACTAGCGACTCTGGAAGCGGTAATAGTGACATGAGTAGTAATATGTGGAGAGAAATGTACACTCTCGAATAGAGTGCTCGCTTTTGGTGATGAAAGAAAGGTGACGAAAAAGAGCACCAAGTGGATATGATTGGGGAACTTAGAATAAATATAAGACCTTTTCTTGATTTGTACAGATCAGTTCTGATATCTTTCACAACAATTAGATTGTTTGGTTCGAGTAGCACAATTGGCTCCACCGCACACCGTAGAGTACACTGTAGAGTAATTACACACACTCGAATTGCACAGTGCTTACTCGCAAGAAGAACAGAAAGTCACTCAGACCAATAAGCTTCCAAAACCGGCAGTGGCAAAAGCGCAAGGAATTAAAGAAAAAGAAAAGTGAAATTGAATTTACAAAATCCCCAATTCGTCTCATTATGCTACTAAGCACCTATTTTCCAAACCACTGGTCGCATTGAGTCTCGAAACTCCACTTTACAAAGTCCCAAATTCGTTTCACTATGCTCACTATGCTCACTATGCTCACTATGTCCGCTAAGCACATATTGTCCACTAAAATAACTATTGGTCCATAGGGTCGCGAGGTTCCTCTATACTATAAGCCTACATCCACTAAGCGTTGCGCAATTGTCAGACAGAAAAACAACAGGAAAAACAACAAAACAGTGGCAAGGAAATGATAATTCGAGATGCTAAAAGCCTCAATTTAGGCTCATCAGGTTGACAATATGTTACAACCCTAGCGACATCAGGTATTTTGGCAACCTCTCTACATAACTTTCCCAATTTTTCCCTGGCCGACTTGGGAGTCGCGGCTTCCCATGATTTTGGCCTGGTGAATTTTGAAGTGCACGAAATGATTTAAGTTCATGCAGTAGCTGTTAATTCCATTCTTATTCATATAGGTCGTTTATCTTGTAGGTGTATATTTGAGTCTGTTCGTTATATGTATGTAGCACTCTCCTGATCTATGTATCTCTATTTCTGACCACTTACCAAATTATGGTCAGACCTATGTCTTTATATATTTTTCATGGGTTGAGATCATCAATGGCCCGAGTCTTACTTACCAGAACTTCATGACATTCCAATGGTGTTTTTCCCTGATTAACCAATCATAAGATCTTTCTGCAGAGTGGTATGATCATCCATAACCCAATAAATCCAACTGGCCCAAATGCCATAGAGTTGGCCTCTTCCATTTCATTTATCTGTAGGTCTGTATAATGGCCGCACGGCATTTTATCATTGCCGCACTGATGTACCCATACATCAGTACCTCTTTGACTTTTAGAATCAACATTGTCCCCATCTTTTTTCCCAAAGTCTCCGCGGGCGTTGAGTAATGGGCTGCGAAAACCGGAACCAAAGCCGTCAGCAACATACAAGTTGTACAACGTGCAACATTCAGTATAACCCAAAAATTCCCACTTTCTCAACATCAGAATTCCTCCTCTATTTATTCCCCGTCATGCATGGTGCTGCAAAAACAAAAGCCATTCGGAAAATCCTATGAATACCTCCACTTGCTTACACCCAAACTCAACGGCTGCAACTACACATGTTACATTGTTTTTCATAGAAAATTCGTTAGAATTCTTGCTCTGCGAAGTTGCTTCTGAAGAGTTTTAAATACTGCATTTTTTAAAATTAATTTCGTACAAAAAATTTCAAATTTCGCACATTGATTTGTCCAAATAGGGTTTTGGGTTTACGAGTATCTTAGTACTGTACCATAGATAAATCTTATCAAGAGGACAGTGTTAAAGGTATATGCCTGCCCACTTTATCGAAAGAGACAGAGAGAGGAAAAGATAGCTAAATGTTACATTTCGGTTACCTGATAACTCTCAAGTATATACCAACAGGATAAACGATTTAATTACAATATGAATATTGACAGCTACTGCATGAGCTTAAATCATGTGGTGAGCCCCAAAATTGACACAAGCGTGCATATGCAAGATGCATATATGCAAAGATGTGCGTTGTTCCTAAATATGGTGAGATCCAATTTGGAACAAACACTTTAACGAGCCAATACATATTGTGACACGGTTTGCGGTCCTTCGTACTTAGTCCAGATGGGCCAAAGAAAGTGTGTACTCCAAAATATATCACAATCCATTAATGTCCAATGAAAGACGATGTCGGCATACTTGTACCAGATCTTCTCAAGAATACCTTCCTTCTTAGGAACAGTCGCGAGATATTCCAATTTTATGGCTTCTGCTTCGTCGATTTCGACCTTACCACTTTCAATGTTAGCCTCCCCTTCCGTTCTTCAGTGAGTTTTTTTTTTAGAAAACCTTCAGGCAACAAGGAGAACGTTAACGAAAACAGGGGCTATGTAGGTGGTGAATAAGTTAGTGACAGAGAACTGGCGAAAGAAGAAGATCCAGAAACCGTTGAATAGATGCATCAAGAAGTTAAATAATGCACCCCAAAATTGCAACCAAGGGTTAGTCTACTGGGCAACCTTATAGTATTTGTCATCAATTTAGTCTAAATGCTGGACCCTGACGCCTCTCTTGAACTTAAATTATAACGCATCCACATGCCGAAATAAGTGGGCAAGATACCGGTGGTAGCCAAGTTGACGAACTAGTAGTAAACGGTATTGGAGGGCTCAGAGACACTCATATGGAAGCATTCAATGGCCATGGAGCAGCAGACGGCAACAATGTGATATCCACTCCTCAAATATTCGGCGGAGATTATTGGCAAGTAGCCAGCCAAAGCTGCCGAATAGGCACTTCTGGCATCACTGTAAGTAGACCCGTTGCCACAATGCACGGCAGATGTCATGACGACAGCATTGACCAAAGAATCCAAGCTGTGAGCCCTAACAGTCTTGATATCAATGACTCATAGAGACGAAGCAGCTCTGGATTTACCACTTGCAATAGCTTCCATCAAAAGTGGGTTAGCATTCTCCACAGTCACAAAGGTGGAAGTGTAGGTCAGCCCTCCAGAAATAACGGACACTGGACCTGTGATGGTGGTAGTGAACGATCTCGTCCGCGATGAGGTTGTGGTTACATTGATTGCTCGGCAATGTTCTGAGTTGGTTTCATCCATCTGTTTAATATTTGTACTGAGGTCATTGCCGTTAGGATTAAGGATACCGAAATTTAAATTCTTTCCGGATGATGCCCTTTGGTGGTAGATAATTTTTGTAGAATATGCAATTCCTGGTGTTTGGTAGTAAGTAGTATTCAAGATACTGCTATGTTCCGTAAATTCTTGATTATTCCCCCATGCAAAAAGCTGAAAAAGAGAGAAACAATTCTACGTCTCATTTAAACAGCAATCAAATGTAACTCCATCATCCAACTGAACTATTTCAACATCGTCTATATTGCCGAAACCAAAACTATACTTGCCATCTGCATCTGGGTCAGAAGTATCCGGTCAAGCGTAAGGCTAAATAGGTCTGGTATAATTTTTTGAAGAAACTGTCTTCTTTTCGGTAGACAATTTGTCAGCTAATATTGTATTCAGTGACTCCATACACCAAGCTATAAGATAGATAGCTTACGAAAGTCTATATTTCGGTTAAAGAAAATTATAACGAAGAGAAGAGGAAGAATAGTCATAAATACGACATGCAAAGTAAGGTATATCCAGTTTATATTTAACAGCTTATTCTTGAATTCCACTTGCGGAAAGTGAACACCCAACAATAGTGTCCCCAATGGTGTAAGAAATTGAAAACATGATAGAATACTGATCATTTGATTCAATTGCATGCTGAGACTATGATATCTTCAATGTTTGCTGAACATGTATGTTGCACATGTTTGCAATAATTATTTCAATCTTTATTTGGTAACCTTTTCTAGATATGATGAACAAGTATTAGCGTAATCGTTTCAGTTTCCCTTCCTAAATTGGAATTAAAATTTACGTTAGTTGGATAAGCATTTCTGTATCCCAAATATTGAATGTTTGACTGTCTAATGACTGGGATTATCAGCGGAAAGAAAAAGTCTCTTCAATTTTTTAAGTCGGCCTACAGCAACTTAGAGCTGTATTTGGGTGGGGTTTGGAGCATCAATTTTATAAATTGATTGTACTACTGTATCTGTAATGATACCAAATTCAGTTTCGCAAATTTGTAGGCGTACGATGCATGTCTTGCAGAAAATTCGCTCAGCCCCTACTGTATGCGCTATTGAATTGTGTGGCTAGCATGCAAGAACAATGAATAGTACATCTGCTGCATAACAACAATAAATAATTCGAGATGAAGAAAACGCTTAACTGTTATTTCCACAGTAATTTTAGTTCCAATTTGGTAAGGAAAATTGAAATAATAGCGCTAATACTAGTACATTACATCTAGAAAAGGTTGCAGGCAATTTTTGAATCGGTGCATGGAATTTCAAATAATCATCACTTGATACAAGATTCACGTACGGTAAGGATAATTAAAATTCTCCACATATAAAAGCATTTTACTTCCTACCCACAATTATGATTGGAGTAAGCCATTCAAATGGGTATGAGACTCTCAATCTTACTCTTTCCGCTCGTTGTTTTCGGCAGTGAAATAGTGTCATGCAAAATTCCCAATGAGCTAGCTGAGGGATATATTGTCCAATTCTACTATACTCCTTATATAGAGTGGAATGGTGAAAATGCTGACCTGATATCTGATCTTAATTCTATCCAATACTTATACGACCTCGATGACTACGAAGCAGATCATGTTGTTCAAGGAGTTACCGACTTATCTTTCATTGTCAATTCACAAATAGTCCCTTACGTCATATACGGTGTTAGCATCACACAAACCTGGATCAACTTACAAATCACAGGGTATTTCGTGCCACCCTCAACAGATTACTACACATTTAAATTCACTAATGTAGATGATCAGGCCCTTTTACGTCTTGGTGCTGGAGTCGCTTTTGATTGTTGTGGGAGTACATCCGTCAGCTCCAAGGAATATTCTTTGTACGTATATGGCAATCTTGAATATCCTGGAACTAAAGCCGCAACTTATTTACTTGAGGCGGGTTCTTCGTTTCCCATAAAGATTTCGTATGACAATATCAGATATACAGGTACTCTCGTCAACTCCGCAGGAAATGCTGCAATACTTTATTTTGCAATACTTAATTCCGAAGGGACTGATATGCAAGATTATGTATACTACCAACTCAATGATACTCAAACGGAGTGTTCATACGGCACACAAACAACCACTAACATTTGGACCGGCCTGGAGACGCTCACGACCACAGGTCTCGTTACGATCACTACTGGATCGATCACTTACACAACCAGTCGTGTAATCATTGTAATACCAGAGACGACGCTCACCACTAGCATTCCATGGAAAAGCACTTTCACTCTGACGTACACAACGGAGACCACTGTGACTTCTGGCAACTCAACTGTTACTGCGTCATTGGTTGTGATAGAGACTCCCATTGGTCCCTACACCACCACCATTCCATGGACTGGATCATTCACCACCACATTGACTAATGCAGTCACCGTTCCTATTGATGCGCTGACCTACATTACTACTTATGTGGTTGTGGAGACGCCATACTCGACGCTCAGCACCACCATTCCATGGAACGGCACGTTCACTATGACGTATACCACTGAGACGGCCGTAGGTTCTGCCAATTCTACTGGGACCGACATATTGGTTGTAGTTGAGACTCCTACCATTCCACTTCACACCACAACTGTGTCATGGACGGGAACGTACTTCACGACCTTCACAGCACCAGTCCTTGCTACTTCGGGAATCCTGGTCTACACTACTAGTATTATAATTGTGGGGACACCAGACATCACATTAGCGACACTCACCACCACGACTCCATGGACAGGCACACTCGTTCTGACGTACACCACGTTGACGACCGTGACTTCCAGCGGTTATGCTGAAACCGCCTGGTTGGTTGTAATAGAGACTCCTGCATTCACTACGTACACCACGTCCTGGACTACCATTAACTCTAGCGGTTCAACGGAGACAGACTCTGGAGTAGTGATTGTTACAACAGACTCTGCAGGTTCATTAACAACTACTACTTCCCAATTCGCATCTATTAGCGGATTAACTACGTATACTACATCGTGGACTACTACGAATTCTAACGGTGCAACGGAAACAGACTCAGGAGTAGTGATTATCACGACTGATAAATCCGGTTCATTGACAACTACTACTTCTCAGTTCTCATCTCGCTCAATTAGTGGATTAACTACGTACACTACTTCATGGACTACCACCAACTCTAATGGTACGACGGAGACTGACTCTGGAGTAGTAATTGTGACAACTGACAAATCCGGATCATTGACAACTACTACTTCTCAGTTCTCATCTACTACAGTTAGTGGATTAACTACTTACACTACTTCATGGACTACCACCAACTCTAATGGTGCAACGGAAACAGACTCAGGAGTAGTGATTATCACGACTGACAAATCAGGTTCATTGACAACTACTACTTCTAGGCTTGCCTCTATTAGTGGAGTAACTACGTACACAACATCGTGGACTACAACCAATTCTAATGGTGCGACGGAAACAGACTCAGGAGTAGTGATTATCACGACTGATAAATCCGGTTCATTGACAACTACTACTTCTCAATTCAATAGTGGATTAACCACGTACACAACATCGTGGACTACCACCAATTCTAATGGTGCGACGGAAACAGACTCAGGAGTAGTGATTGTAACGACTGACAAATCCGGTTCATTGACAACTACTACTTCTCAGTTCCCATCTACTACGGTTAGTGGATTAACGACGTACACTACTTCATGGACTACCACCAACTCTAATGGTGCAACGGAAACAGACTCTGGAGTAGTAATTGTGACAACTGACAAATCCGGTTCATTGACAACTACTACTTCTCAGTTCCCATCTACTACGGTTAGTGGATTAACGACGTACACTACTTCATGGACTACCACCAACTCTAATGGTGCGACGGAGACAGACTCTGGAGTAGTAATTGTGACAACTGACAAATCCGGTTCATTGACAACTACTACTTCTCAATTCAATAGTGGATTAACCACGTACACAACATCGTGGACTACCACCAACTCTAATGGTGCGACGGAAACAGACTCTGGAGTAGTAATTGTGAC